>JASDQU011103756.1:27217-55793 GCA_032191745.1 Picea mariana
CCCTCATGACACACTAGCTACCACATTGACATCCTAAGTAAGTCTAAATAGTGGAATCTAAGAGGAACGGGGATTCGACTTGCCTATACATATCTAGTTTTCTCATATTTTATATTCATATTTTATCGTTTTACTATGTTTTTCTTTAATTTGTCATAGTGGTGCAAGTCTCCAAGACAGAAGGTTGAAAGAAGATGATAGAAAATTCTCAAAACTGACACCCACATATTTGGGGGGGGAATTGGCCATACAAACTTTAGGAATCCATATATGGAGCTACGAGCAATGACATCGGGAACAGGAGGACTCAATGTAAACATAGAAAAATGGAGAAAAGTTTGGGATGGGAATTGTTAGCATATTGAAGGAAAAAATGTCCTAAAAACAAAAAACATAGGAGGAACTTGAATTCGAATGAAAAACTGGGTATGATGACTTCAAATTTTCATATTTTGAGCTACAAGCAATGAAATTGACCCAGAAATAGATCTACAGAAAGCTAATACAGAGGAGAGGAAGCCACAATGACCACATTCTACAGGTCAAATCCATAAACACCCAAACAAATATGATAAATAGAAGATAACACCAGTGGGCAGAGACAATGATTGTTTTTCAACAAAGATCATTAGTAAACTGCCAGAGGACAAAAGTAACCACCCATGAGTATCTTCATATTCCATTTGTAACTAACACATCCAAATTTTTGAAATGTAAAAGAAAATAAATTGGGGGAGAAAGGAAATGAGTAGTGAGGGGAACTCAAGAGTCTTTCTCTTGTCTTATAAAAGAGAACTCATAGCAGAGAAATAGGGATTTTTCCATTTGTAACAAAGGATGGTACTATTATTTCTAAGGAATAAAAAGTAGGAGACATTTCAAAAATAGGTGGCTTTGGTGGATGCAATAAAGACTACACTTGATGCATTTATATTTTTCTTGAGTAGATAGGATTTTGTTGTATGGATTTTTTTTGCACTCTGTGTTGTTTACTTAGGTCGTCACATGTTTCTTCATGGGTACAGAAATTATGTTATAAATGTATTGTGCAAATATTTGTCTATGCATCTGTAGAATTATTTCTTTCATTTACCATTAGAATACATGAATTATTTCTAGTTCTGAAGGTTATCTTTCTTTGTACTCATTCTATTAGTTTTGTTCACGGGATAGGTTAGAATTAGTTAGATTGGATTACTTATCTCTTAGTTAGTTTAGAATTAGAATTAGTTAGAACTATTTGGGGGGCACTTCGATGTCTTACCCTTTTTTTATCCTTTTAATTATGCGTGATAGTGAGGCCCATAAAATCATGGGAAACACTACTCCAAATGGGAATAGGTCTGATTGGGACCTGCCATTAAGCATTTTCCCTCATCTAATTGAATGGGTCATTCTGGCCTGTCAACAGAAATGGTGCTAGAAGGAGGACCAGGTGACAAGTTGAGCTTGTAGAGTCATTCTGGTTCATTTTTATTTTAATTTAATAATGGCTCCATCCCATATCCCTTAGTGGAGTTATTTTTCTAGTACTATACCTCCCAAACCTCCTATAAATATTTTTCATTTCTTGTCGCAACTAAGATTTGATGGCGACGGTGGAATCTATGCATCTGAACGTGCTTTTAATTTCTAGAAATTTTGTGGTTCTCACAATATTATTGATAGAAATATCATTTGTAGGTTATTCACTCTCACTTTTGCAGGGGTCAAGAGTGTAAGTTTTAAACCTATGAAGTAAAACAATGCATACATATTCTTAAGAAAAATATAAATTAATCAATGGCTCATACACACAATACACATATGTTTACGCTGGAAACCCTTAACCGAGAGAAAACCAGTCTTCCTTGGTGTTGCACCTTTCAAATCTTCATTGTATTAATTTCACCATTCACAATACAATATATACAATATTTTATGTATTTTGTAGCTACCAAAACATTAATCCCTTAATCCGGGATTAATTTAGAAAACCGCTAAAAATAGAAAAATTCACTAAAATAGAAAAAAACACCCAAAAAACATTTTGGGGTGCTACCCCGAACACTACACGTAACCAGGGGGGGCCAAACCTACCCCCCTGGGACCCTCCTAGGAAAGCGCCCAACACACATGATGCAAAAAGAGAAGGAATTTGGGATCGTCATATGCAGTTTTCAAATATGACGCGCCCACACACACACGTGAAAAGAATATAACACATACCCAACATTCTCCCACTTGTTTTTTTCTTTACATATAGGGGTTCGCAGGATTACATAGTCAACAATCCAGGGAATCAATGGAAATTTCTACTCTACACCAGGAGAACTTATCTTTTCTCACAGACTTTGTCAATGAATCTGCAACATTCTTCAAAGTGTACCTTTTCCAGCAACACCTTCTTTTCTTCAACCATGTCTCTCACAAAGTGATACTGAAAATCAATATGCTTTGTATTCAAATGATACGCAGGGTTCTTTTCCAGGAAGATTTCACTCTGACTATCACAATCTAATATCATTGTTTGTTGTACCAATCCAATACCTAAACACAATATTTGTAACAATACTTCTTCCTTGCTTGCATGAGTGGTTTCCATGTATTCAACTTTTGTAGTTGAGAGTGCCACTTCATCCTATATTTTTCTCATCCAACTGATTGCTCCTCCAAATAGGTTAAACACATACCCACTTGTAGATATTCTATGATACAGATCTCCAGCCTAGCATGCATCAACAAACCCATGAATTTCCAACACTCTATCCAATCCTAGTCTTCCTTGGTAGCACAATCCATAACTGGTAGTGCCACACAAATACTTGAAGACCCTCTTTACTATTGTCCAATGCTCCTTCCCTAGTTTTGAAATATACATGCTCCAAACTCCCACTACATGTGCAATGTCCAGTCTATTAATGACCATTGCATACATCAAACTGCCAACTGCACTGGCATATGAAACATGAGACATGTTCTCTTCTTCTTGTTGTGTCTTGGGACACTGATCTGCAAATAACTTAACACCTATAGGAATAAGAACCTTGACTAGTTTATTTCCATGCATATTAAACCTATGCAATATCAACTCAACATATTTTCTCTGATTTAACTAGAGTTTCATATTTGCACAATCTCTTTTAATCTACATTCCCTAAATGAAGTTAGCAACACCGAGATCCTTCATGTCAAATTTGGAGGATAGTTGTGATTTCACCTCCTTGATAACATCCATGTTATTCCCTACCAGTAACATGTCATCAACATACAACACTACATAAATGAAGTGATTACCAACCTGCTTGGAATATACACAATGATCAACCATGCTTCTCACAAATCCCAATCTAAGGATATATGTGTCAAAATTTTGGTACCACATCCTAGGTGATTGCTTCAGACCATATAGTGACTTCTTTAGCTTACAGACCAAATATTTATTTCCCTTCACTATAAATCCTTTTGGCTGCTTCATGTATATTTCTTCTTCCAGATCCCCATGTAGGAATGTTGTCTTCACATCCATCTGTTCTACTTCAAGATCAAAAGTAGCAACAATAGATAAAAGAAATATAATATAATTTAACTTGGAAACATGAGAAAAAATATCACCAAAGTCAATTCCCTCTACCCGGGAATAACCTTTTTCTACTAACCAAGCTTTGTATTTCTCCACTTTTCCTTTTGTAATAAGCTTCTTCTTAAACAGCCATTTTCTACCAATAGATTTTCTTCCAGCTAGAAACTCAACTAGATCCCATGCCTCATTCTTATCCAAGGAATCCATTTCTTCAACCATGAACTTCTTCTAGAGTTTACTATCCTCTAAATTCACTGCTTCCCTGACATTTCTTGGATCATCATCAGTAATAGATAAATCAAAATTAGAATGAAAATCAAGTGGACTATACCTTTTTGGTTTCCTTCTTTCCCTCACTGATCTCCTCAATACTGGGGTATGAGGTTCTTCTTCTCTGCTTCATCTTCTTCATTTGATTCAGATTTTGGATCATCCAACTCAAACTCTATTTTCCCAATTTCCTCTTGGCTTGGTAGGAATTCATGTTTGGGAACATCTTCCACCTCTCTAAAAACAACATCTTGATTGTAAACAACCTTCTTAGTTTCTGGGTTCCAAAGCTTATAACCTTTCACACCATCTTTATAACCAATAAACATACACTTTTCATATTTATTATCCAACTTACTCTTATTTTCCTTTGGAACATGTACATTAGCACAAAAACCAAACACTCTGAGATATTCAAGAGAGGGTTTCTTACTAGTACATACCTCGTGTGGAGTTTTATCATCCAGCGTTGATAAGGGTGATCGATTGACTAGGTAACATGTTGTACCCACTGCCTCTACCCAGAATTATTGTCCTAACTCAACACCACTAAGCATGCTCCTTGATTTCTCCATCAGTGTCTTGTTCATCCTTTCTGCAACTCCATTCTATTGAGGTGTGTATAGAGTAGTCTTCTACCTTTCTATACCACACTTCTTACATAATTCTTTGAATTTATTTTCGTAGAATTATCCACCATTATCTTTCCTCAATACCTTTATTTTATTCTCTGTCTGATTTTATACCACAACCTTAAACTCTTTAAATTTATCAAATACCTCATATTTCTTTGTAAGAAAATAAATCCATGTGTTCCTTGAGAAATCATCTATGAATGAAACATAATACACATATTTACCTAGTGATGGAACAAGCACAGGTCCAAACACATCATTGTGTATCAACTCTAAGATCCCCTTTGCTCTTATAGCACCAGATGGGAATCTTACTCGATTGTGTTTACCATCTATGCAATGTTCACAAAAATAAAAAACCAGAGTGCAATTAGATATACCTTCGACCATACCTTTATCATGTGGTGTTCAAAGGCTCTTTTCTCCAATATGCCCAAGTCTTTGATGCCACAGCATGATCTTCTTTCCAGGGACAATATTGGTTCTATATTATTTATTTCTCTGCTCAGGGACAAAAGAACTGTTACACCCATTAGTATAAGTTCTTCCCAACAACTTGTACAGAGTTCCATACCGAACTCCACTCATCAACACCATTGCTCCTCATACCATCTTGCAAGTTACCTTTCTCAATATAGTATCCACACATGCATCATCCAACTTGCTTACAGATATAAAGCTCATGGCTAGTTTTGGAATATGTAGAAGCCTAGGGAGAGTTATAATCCTTCCATGTTTTAGCAACAACTTAACCCTTCAATGTACCATGATTTTGGCTATCGAGTCATCTCCTAGGAATACATCACCACCATCGTATTTTTCATATTCACATAACCACTCCCCATGAGGAGTCATATGATATGATGCACCTGAGTCGATCAACCATACGCCAGAGTTTGCATGTGTACCTGTAGATGTTAAGTAAACATCACCTCCTTCTTCAGTGGAGGTTTTTGCCTCTATGGAAGAGGCATTATCATATCCCTTTGGTTTATCAACCTTCTTAGACTTTCAATCTTTCTTATAATGCCCTACTTTACCACACTTCAACTTTTCCTCAAAGAGTTTCCTGGAGACTTAGATCTACCTTTAGATTTATATCTCCCCCCCAAAAGACTTACGAGGATTCCTGTATTGGGTATGACCTCTTAAAAATAAAGCATCTATGCTCTGACCATCCATGCTTTTCCACCTCATCTCTTCAGATAACAAGGATGCAACTACATCCTCATACTTCAATGTAGATTGAGTGGTACTACCAATTTCTACAACCATATTATGCCAAGAGTCTAGAAAAGAACATAACAAATTAATACACTTATCTTCTTCTACAATTGTAATATTAACATAGACAATTTGACTTACCAGAGTATTGAAGGAATTTATATGTTCTGTCACAGAATCTCCATCTTCCATCCTAAGATGATACAACTTCTTTAGATGAAACAACTTGTTTACTAGGGACTTTGATTGATACAAATTCCCTAACTTATCCCATAGTTCATTGGTTGTAGATTCTATTGAGACATTCAACAACACCAAATCTTCCAGGAAGAATCGAATAGTACTCCTTGTTCTTCTATCCAACTTCTCCAAATCTTCCAGGAAGAATCGAATAGTACTCCTTGTTCTTCTATCCAACTTCTCCAAATCTTCCTTTGACATACTAGTAGTTTGTGTACTAGTATTATGTGTGCAAGTAGATTGTGTACCATTAGGCTTTGTACCAAGATCCACAACGATCCATTATTCTTTGTCTACAAGAAGGTCCTCCATATTGAGCTTCCATAGCTCAATTTTTTTACCGTTTAAATTCTCTATCTTGATTCTAGAATAGCTCTCCATTCCTCTTTATACACTCGAATCACCACTGCAAAATATCCCACTGAACCCAGGTTTATCACAGACCCAATATAAAATTGATTTATCAAGACCGAGCCAAACCCTCAGCAACAAAGGCATCCCCTTGAAGACAAAAACGAGCTTTGATTCCACATGTAATTTTTGAACCTGTGAAGTAAAAAAATGCATACAGATTCTTAATCAAAACATAAATTAATAAATGGCTCATACACACAGTACACATAGATTTACGTTGGAAACCTTTAACCAGGAGAAAACCATCCTTCCTTGGTGTCACACCTTTCAACTCTTCATTGTATTAATTTCACCATTCATAGTACAAATACAATATTTTAGGTATTCCATAGCTACCAAAACCCTAATCCCTTAATCTAGGATTAATTTAGAAAATTGCTAAAAATAGAAAAATCCGCTAAAATAGCAAAAAAACACCCAAAAAACAAAAATCAGAGCGTTGCCCTGAACGTTGTGCATAACCAAGGGGATCCAATCCTAGGACCCCTACAGGAAAGTGCCCAGTGCACATGACACAAAGAGTGAAGGAATTTTGGATCATCAGGCACACCCACACACACACATGCAAAGAATATAACACATACCCAACAAAGAGATGGTGCGAGACTTTGTCGGCCACCTCTATTCACACATGGGAACAATTTGTGTGTGAATTTTTGCATGCTTTTGAGAATTATTGTTATCATAATTTTTGTGCAGAGATATCAGAATTGAAAAAGAATGAGGATGAATCCCTTAAATATTTTGTTATCATATTTAACCATCTTTGCTATAGATTTCCTTTGGAAGATAGGCCCTCTGACAATGATTTGATTTCATGTTTAGTTTTTCTTGCTAGTAAAACATATGTGTCAATGGATGAATAATCTAAATCATGTTCTAATGTTCCTTTACATGTTGATTTAGATTTAAGCGAAAATGTTGAAAATGTTAATGGTTTGGATCGACTTCATATATTTGGATCTTTCTTTACTATTGGGGATATAGATCAGATGGAAAATTTGTTTTCAAAAGAAACCTATGTATCCTACCACCACTCCATTCTCCCTTACCTTCCTTGTGACGAAAAAGAGATCTCTTGTGTTGAAATTCCAAGTTCATATTTTTTTGTAGCTTCCCAAGAGGAGGGTTTTCACGATGAGAATGAGACACTTTGGGTCACATTGATGGTTATGCCAGGATCTCATTATCCTATCTCATATTTTCCATCACAAGGAATGGAAGAGGAATTTATGGGGAAAAACTTGGATGCTGATCATTTTGTTAATGAAGAAAATATGGACACTCATGAAATCAATTCTTCCTCACCCATGGATAATTTGGAATTAGTTCCTTTTGTTTTGGATTTTCTTGTTGTTACGAATTCTCCTTGTATAGTTGAAATATATCTGGAATGTTTTCCTACTGCTAGTGGATCATTTATTGAAACTTCTTGTTCTAACGATTCTTGTGATTTTCTCCCCTCTTCTAACCATGAATGTTTTTTGGAAGACATTTTAGATTCTCATATTTTGTAGGGGAAAGGAAACCACACTGATTCTTTCACTTCAGGAGAAGAAATAAACATGCAGGACATACTTCTTTTATCTCAATAATATATTTTAAAATTGGAAGATGAAAACCATCTTGAGGAAGGATGTACTAATTGTGAAACCACACGTAATGCAGATCCCACTAATTCACAATAATCTAATGATGTTTTTAAAGAGAAGGAACTACCATTCAGGGAGTCACTTTCTGAAAATACCTCTTGTTCTAGAGAAGTTTTTCATTCTCTAAATCCTTCCACTTATTTAAAGTTATATCTTGATCTTTTTAATGGATTAATTTTGCAAGAAACCACCCACCATACGACTCAAATAGACTCAATGGAGATGACCCTTGTTGAAGTACTTGATGGTGGTGATGCACATTTGGAAGATAGAGAGGATAACGCCTCTTCCCATGAACTAATTATAACCAAGCCTTATCAACCTTTTTCATGAGATGATAAAATTCCATAGAAAATGTGTATCAAAGGGTGTCTTCTTCTTTTTCTTCTTCATTTTTGATAAATAGTGAATCTCCTTGTTCAAGTAGCCCTTTGTTCAATATTCTTAATACTAGTGGATCCCACCATTGTTTCAAAATTATATCTCATACCATGGTTGGTCCTAACCCATACATATCATATGATCTCACTAGTCTATCTCAAGTAGTTTGTTACTTGAAGTGTAAGTCCAGGGAGGCTTGCCAAGATAATGAGGCACTTCATTCTTTGCCAATGTTTATGTCAAGCCCTTATTCTTTTGGTTTTTCTTCAGGGATAAACAATTTTTTTAGCACAAATATTCTCTCACCGAGCACACTTTATATAAACTCTATGCATGATTCTCAATTGGCATGCTACTTTCCATCGAACTCCTTCCATTAATTCTATGAGAGAAGTGAAAGATTTTATGATCGGATTGAAGCATGGTTGGAGAGATCCTTTTTAGATAGATTTTCCATAAATTATCACTATTACATTTCTAATATGGTGGATAGATCTTATCATGCTTTAATTTTTCCTACTTTTAGTCGATTCTTATTCCAATCTCTATCACTAATCCCATGTCTTGAACATATTTCCGCAGGCTTGGGATTACTTGGATGGCTACATTGGCATTATGAATTTACATAGCTCATTTTTCAGACATTAGTAGTGTAGGATAGGAATATAATGGAATAAATTATTGTATTTTCTTTTCATAGTTTATCTTTTCTTCCTAGTTTTTTAATTAGTTCTTTATTTTCCTTTTCTTTTTTTTACTGTTGGCTGATCAATAAATGAATTCTCAACAAAGATGGAAATATATAGAAGGATTTCCCTCTAAATTTTCCCTTTGATGGATTTTGAATTTAATTTTGATGTGGGAAATATTTACTTAATTTCATTCTCGAATTTTCCTATGTGTTGGGCAATTGCCAAATCACTGATTTTTATGCATGATCACCATGTCAAATCATTTCCAATGCATTGTGGCATCTTTCAAGTGGGGTATTTTAAATTAAGACACTATCCATTCCCTCTTGTAATGAAAATGAACACTCATATTTGTCTTATATTCACATCTACATGATTCTAATGGAAATATTTTGCTTGGATGATATACTTTTTAAGTTCTTATTTTTTATATCCCCTACACATTGAATCTAAATTCTAACTATTAAAACTCTTCCCATCTAAAAGTGAATCCACTCCAAATCTATGCTATTTCCTTAGATGATTATTTTTCTTCAGTTTTGGAGTTATCCAAATATTTTCTTTCTCATCCAATCTTTTCTTTGATCACTTTCAGCCAACATGAATTTCCTACACAGACTTTTTGTATAATAAGTTTAACTGGTTTTTGATTTCATTTTAATTCTTTTATGTCAACACCTATAGTTTTAATTTTTAGGCATTGGCTGTCATTGTCCTAATATTTGTTCAATAGATATTTTTAATTACAAGGATTTCATTTACGTTGTACCTTTATTCAACCAAGTTTTCTCTCTTATACGGTAGAAAAATATATTCTTTCACTCTTCCTAGAAACACATTTTTGACATTCTAGATGGCATGGTAATTCAAATCTTTTGTTGATATCTTTTTCAGAAAATTTCTTGGGAACCCGTCATTTTATTCCCCAATCCAATGATTGACCAAATAATTTATCTTAACACTACCAATCCATTGAGTTTTCAATATAAGTTTATGACTAATGTATGTTGGTGGATTTATATCATCAAAATATGGATGAGATTGAAGTCTTATGGTCTTGTTTTATTAATTTGATTAACTATGATTTTAGGAACAAGACATTGTGTCTAGAGATCCAAATCTCACAACAATTGAATGACACTTAAATCATTCGGGAAAAGGAATTTTGAGGGAAAGAACATACTTCTCATATCTCAGGGAGAAGGTTGTGATATTTGATTAAATGGACAGCTAACAAATACTTGATTACTTCACTGGCCTTCACACAGTTTTTTGACAGCCAACTTAGTTTAAGTTTATTTTAGCTTAGCATGTCTTTCCTAGTATTATATTTTATTATGATCCTTACTTTTTTATTTGGAATAATTTCATTTTAGTAAGTCAGTCATTTAGAGGAAGAATTATTCCCGAGTTGTCTAAGAGTTGATCACAATGTTCTCTTTTGTATGCAGGTTGGGAAAATGGCTTGTGCAAACAACAACTTTGAAGTTTTATCCTTGATTAAAAGCAACTTAGGGAAGTGTTGATATAAACTTGGCTACTCATATTCCTTTGCAACATTTTTGTCACCAACTCAATAGCTTATCAAAAATATATTCTCATTCATTTACGCTTATATTGTTTCTGATATGGTCATTGTTTGGAGCCATTTTAATGACCTCCATAACTGTGATTTTCCTCTTTGCTTTATTAGATTGAATTATTGGGATCTATGTGGTTATTGATGATATTTTATAGGAAAGAGAAAATTTTGCTTGAGTGAGAAATATGAAATGTAATTTTTGTTATAAAAAAATTCAACGTTTTTTAAAATTGCAAAAGAATTGTTTATGTCAAGAAATCTTGAGAGCATTTGGGTTTATAGAATACTATATGAAAATGGATTTTGAAAAATTATTTTGACTGAGCATCTACACTAACCCATTTTGCTAGGTTCCCAAAAGATTTTTTTGTTTCCGACAATGAAAGAAATTGTATTGGAGAATTGTGTCGCAAATATTTTATACTAAATCATCAATTCGTATAATTTAGTTTGTTTTTCATTTCAAATCGAAAAATATGGGATTTTTTCTATCGGGCTTGATATTGAATGGTTTCCATTTATTGACTGATTATTTCCCTTCGATTATTTTTTGAGTTTTTACTGAAAACACTCTCTTTGTTGCTGCAATAGATTTATTGCTTGCTACTAGGTTTTATTCTTATTTTTTAGCCATCTTTCTTTCTTTTTTGATGACTGACAATTTAGTTTTAGATCCCTTAATTTCTTTTTCTTTTTTCATGATATTGATTTTTGATTTTAGTCCTACTTTATGCTTGTACATATTAATTCCATATTTTGATTTGACAACTTGGGTTTCCCCTGAATTGAATTGGATCTTTTACTTCCTTGAGGATTTCTCTTTGAATTTTTGTGAGGGGTTGGTCAATTCTGGTCACATACTGAAGATTTTTATTACAAATCATAAGATGCATGGGTTTCTCTGTCTAAGTCAATATTCATGAAGTTCTCAGTTGTAGGTATGAACTGATAACTATGGTTGAACACATGTTCTTATTTTTCATATCATGATAATCCATAAGTATAGGAAAGTGTCTATCCACTCTCTTCTTTGAGCTCCATCCACTTCACATTGATAAAATGGACAATACTATAATAGTTTTTGGAGAAACTTGTGGGTTAAACTAAAATGCATAACATCTACTTAGAAAATCAAAGAAAATCTTGTATCACCTCGCTTCCTTCACCCTGTGTGTATATGCATATCTATATCTAAATATAAAAGGGTGAGAAATTTCTGAAATAAAAAAGGAAGTTGAAAGAACTATTAATAGTGTGGGAAATATAAGTAAATTCGTTGGGACTATGGATGTATATTGGCAGTGGGGCTATGCTTGTATGGTACCAATGAAACTTCTTCGGGGCTATGGACACTCACTGGAAACAAGGCAATGTCAGGAAAAGAGAGATGAGGAACACACTTAGGTAGATGTTTGTTTGTTTTAAAAGTAAAAATCCATGGTTGAAACCAAAATTAATTTGAAGTGTGTTGACGCCCAAAAGCACAACATTGAAATCCTACATGCAAATGGGTTGCAATGCCTTATTACTTATACAAATTTAACAATATACTAAATAAGTGGGACCCCGTATGTGGATGATTATGAAGGATGCCTCGTGTTTTTATGCGCTCGTGTCTATTTTTGCAAAAATGACTCTACAGTTTTAAAAATACCAAACTGCTTTCCAAGCAAAATGGGAAAATGATAGGTTTATTGGAAATTTAATTCAAAGGGAAAAGATGTTGTTTTAATGAGCATCTTGGTTTATTTTTCTTCACATATCTTTTGACTGGTTGATTTAAAACTCCAAGCATGGGCTATATTTGGTTATGGCATATTGCACTTATGAATTCTTGTGATTATCATGAACATTGGTTAATTGTGAAGGGTGGAAATTATTCCCTAACAATGAATGTGGGACATACAATATACTTTGTGTTAAGTGTTAAGCACTCAAAACAAAATTAGGGGTTTATGGAAGGTGGAAAATTCGACTTTGTATTGAATTTTTATTTGGTAACTATAGTCAATTATGCATTGGAGCTGTTGGTGCGCTCGTAGTGGGATATGGTTGATGGAATTAATGTAAGATGCAACATGCAATTATTGCACATCACTCTAACCCTACCTTGAGGTTTCCACCCTCACTTGGTTCACATTTGATTTATTTCTTTGGTTGGTGTTGCCTCCATTTTTCTCGGCCTTGGAAAGAATAATCGTGTTTGTGGTTTTCCTAGCATTCTCCATACAGGTATGATAGCTCTTACTGCTCCATCCATGAAATATAGATCTACTAAGAATAAAATCATAATGTTGGCTCTTGCATTTTCTTACAAAATGTGTTTTTCCAAAGTTTAATACATGTGGGTATCATTTTTGTAATGGCATTTAAAGTGGAGGTTCTCTCTGTTAGTATTCAAGTGTTTCAAGTTGATCATAGTGTTCAAACTCCTTTCTGTTCAGATTATGCGATTGCTTTATTTCCATAATGAATATTTCTCTGTGCTATAACTATTGGAAAATTTTATGGAAAGTTTTTGGGTTTCACTCATCTCCAGTCGTTAAATTTCAAGGGTTTTGTTTTCTCTATGAAACAAAAGAATAGTTTTTTTTCTTCACACTAGTACTCATAATTTGGAATACTTGTAGCTCCTTCAAACTATTTTGTCAACTATTTGGGGAATATATTTTCCTTATGTCTGCCATTGAAGAGGTATGTGGAAACTTTGTGTTAAGAGATGGTTAAATATTTTTTCTAGTAGAAACCATTTGTGAAGGTTTCACCTTTGCGTTCACCCAGACCTTAGTTTTTCTATTAATGTATGGAAATTACGAGTTTCAAACTATGGTCTTGATGTATACGATTAACCCAAAAATTTTAGATTTGTTATTTTCACTAAATCTTAGTTCGTGGTTGATTATCCACGAGGGTTTTTTGGTCGATTTTGGAAACTGTATAATGTTAAAATAAATGAGCACCAGTTGCACATGGGTTTCGAACCCAGTCTATTACACAACAAATATTGAAAGTTGTGATATCATCCTCGTATTTTGAAGAGTTGTTGGCTTATGTTGTGTTCCATCGCGCACTAGATGTGGTTTGGTTTTAGTTGTTGGAATGATTATGTTGATAGCCTATTGTAAAAAATAATTATGCAAACAAAGAAAACAAAAAGTGTACAATGGACAGTCTTGGGGTTTTCCTGGGTTTTGAAAAAGAATTGTATTGGATTAGAAATATTAAAAAAAGTAAAATGTTAGCAAATGTTGGCGATGATGGCATTTTTTTTATACTATTTCATATAATAGAACAGTAGTCATTCTTTTCCCCTTTCATTATACCATTTTTCGCACATTATATGCCCCTCATCCTCCCAGATACATTAAAACACTCCTTGTTCTATTATTATGAATTTAAAATTATTTATGGAAGGAAAAGGGATTAATATAAAATCTAGTTGATGTCTAGTGTTTGAAAGTTGGATATAGATACAACCTATGTTAATCCTGCATTTTCTTGAACAATATTTGTTGATCTTGACCCATCAATTCTACCATTTTTCACACATTATAAACCCCTCATATTCCCAATAGCCCTACCACTCCATGTTCAAATGGATGAAGTTTTTAAAAGTTTATGGATGGATTGCATATGCTTCTGTATGAATATTAGAGCCAACCTTTTGATTTTATTTAGGTAGAGTTTTATGCATGGATTGTTAAGAGTTTTTCATGACATGTTGGAATATTTCTTCAGGATGAGGTTCTTTAGTAAAGGAAGTAATGGTAGAGGTAATAATAGAGGCAGAGGAAATTAGCATAGGGGCCATAAAAGGCCACATTTTTCATTACATTTTGATGTCGATCCATAGGAATTAAATCATCTCTTTCAAGTTAGATTATTTAACCTAGTTGGCCATGGGATCCTCTAGCCTCGACCTGAGAGACATCCCTTTCAACCACATCAAAACTTTCTTTGTATATGTGTCCCCCCTCATGTGCCTATGAAGCCAAAACTGCCTTCCAATGATGGTTGGCAAGATATTGTCCAACAACCTATTGCTCATCACCATGGTTTTCCTACCGCATCTTTTCCATTACCCCCTCCTCCACCACCAAAAAATCCTAATTCCCAAGTTGATCATCTTGTCTCACTCATTCAATCTTCTCATGATATTAAGAGGCTAAAAACTGATGTTTCCAAGCCCGAGCAAGATAAAGGAAAAGGAGTGGACACCCCCTCCAAGTCATCCAAAGAGTCCTTTAAATATGTGTCCTCTCATATTCATCTCAAGGATGATTGTTCTCATGTTATTAGTGCAATTCAGCCTCAAGGTTCCAATCAGTCTAAGGCTACCACAGAAAGATCAAAAGAGGACAGCNNNNTTGGGGACAACATTTTTAATTTGACAATGTTTTGGACAACAAGCATATATTTAGGAAACATTTTGGACAGCTTGGATAGAATGTTATTTTTGGATATGGTCGTGTTATATTTTGTTGATATTTAAATATTTGATTATAAATATGAGAATGGGAGTTACAAGTAGGATGTTTGGATCAAATTATTGGGGTTTATATTTTATGTTTGATGATTTTTAAAAGAAATGGAAATGGGAGTCACAAGGGGTCCCATCTATTTAGTTACTATTTAATTAGACCCTTACTTAAATATATTATTATTATATTGTATCAACTAATTATTTAATATAGTTCAACTTAACCAAAAAAGTAGTTGAACTACCATAACTTATGGAGAAGGAATAAAATCTCAATGAAAGGAAGAGACAAAGGGGAGAGAGTAGAAGGAGAACTACATCCATAAGGGTCTGATTGAAGGAAGTAGGAGTCAAAACTGGATCACATATTTTAGTAACTTGTTTTAAAGAGTCAAGTGACAACATTTTATGGCAAGCTCATCAATATATTTAGCTTCATTTTTCTTTTGTTTTCAGAGTATTTTTGTATGGTTCCCATCCGAGGCTTCTAAATCTGACTTTGGTCCCTACCCTCGCAGGGGTTTGTAAAGTGAATCTAATCTTGTATCTCAAAATGAAATCAACAAAAAATCAGATTATTGTTTCAATCTCCCATATGTATTTTAATGATCTAATTCACTCTTTTTATTTTATCTCCATGCGCACACTCATGTAATTTTTGTACGCGTTCATATAAATTTTGTTTAAGTTTATTTCTTTTGCACAATTACATACAATATATAAAAAACTAGCCTTGATCCATTATGGATTAAGTGATTGTTTTAAGGCTATAAACACTGAGTGACATTCCCAACTATCTTGCCTTAGCCCGACAAGATCTGAAAATGACTGAGTAAGGTTTTCCATACCTTTTCCTCAACATTTATTTGGAGACCATGCTAGGAGATCTTCCATATCTCTCTGGTTGATTGTATTCACGATTACCTTTCATTTATTTTTTTTTGTCTAAATACTCCTTGATTGATTTTCCCACGATAGTACCTGTTACAAGACAACCCAATATTGGAAACGGTCGTGATGACCAAACTAGCATTGCATTCACCTTATTCAATACTATTTTAGAAACTACTAGTACACGTGATGAAATCTGTTGGACATACTGTCATTGATGTATTATCATTGATTTCAACAGTTGATGTCATTACATTATAATGATGAGTTGGTATGAACAAAGAGAAGAAATTCCGTGTACAGAAGGACTAACAAATTAAGAGCTCAAGAGATGATGCACATGAAGCTCAGAAGGGAAAGCACATTGCAGAAACACGATTAGATAAAGTCGTGACCATTGGATACACAAGCGCCAGATCAAGGGAAGGGATTGATTGTGGAGTGTGAAGAGAGAATCAAACAATGCGTTAATTCCAATCCCACAATTAATCTAGATCGTCATATTACAAGAGAAGGACCATTGGAGGATTGGTCAATGATCAGATCAAGTCATGACTGTTGGATACGCAAGAGCCAGATCAAGGGCAGGGATTCATTGCAGAGCGTGAAGGGATAATTAAACTACACATTATTTTCAATCCTGCAATTAGTCTAGATCGTCATATCTCATCGACTCAAAGATCAACGATTGTGGTTGATCCACCAATAATTGCACAACTTCAAATTACGGAGTTTGCGCGACATACTAAACCACATGCAAGTTACAGTTCCACAATCCACATCAACCATTGGATTAAGTTAAGTGGAAGGATAGAGTAATTCATGAACCATAGATCATGGAAGTGACATACACATGGTCAACCCATCTTTGACCACTTCAGGTAAAATCGACCAAAGAAAATGTGCATGAAGGAATTTTACCTGAAGCCGAAGTTTCGAAGTAAACATGAGCCATCTTATCGTAGGTAAATTTTTGGGAAAAAGAAGAGTCATTGGATATAAACCAAGGAAAAGAAGAATAGCAGACAGATCGAGTTTTCGATCTAAAATCACAATCAACGAACAACATTCATTTTGGGTTAAGAGTTGTGAGGAGATTACACTTCGGGTAAAACGAGAAGTAAGAAATACGAAGGTCGAAGCCCTGAAGTAAATAAGGACTGGTCGATCTTAAGAAAAATTCAGGAAATATCCTAACCATCGGATCAAGGAAAGTATAAGGATAGGATAAGATAGGCAAAGGCCTCAGATCCCGAATACCTGAATTATCAATAGTCATTGGATTAAGTTAATCCTTTTCAGGTTAAATAAGTATCGTTAGATCCAGGAGAAGAACATGGGACACATGAGAAATGCCACATCAACAAGTGATGTCAGCAAGTTACGTCACTCTGAGAGTTTGTACTTTGGGATTTTCACCACCAGCAAATACCTGAAGTCCTAAAGTTCTGAAGTGAACGAGAATCGTTCATCATGAAAATAACATCTAATCGTCTGATCTACTTCAGTGAAATGAACTCTGGAAGATTAAAATACAATGAAGGAGAAATCACCCAAAGTGTTGAAGGACGAAGTTAATGCATATCATCGATATAAATCGAGAGAATTATCATTCGTTAATCAAGTACAGTGGAAGGATAGCGTAAGTGGAAGTGTAAATTGACAGCAAGCGGTCACCACTGTTGTATGACTTATTCAGTAGGTAATCACTCTGGGGTAATTTCTACTCCAGAATTAAAGAGCCACAAATATCTGAGGTCCCGAAGTAAATGAGAATTTTCCATCTCATTGTGACATTAAAATGTGATCGTTGATTTTGATAAGTGATCAAGAACTCACTTGGCTTGGTGCCTAGTCACCACCTGGGTTCATATGGAATAAATAAACAAAGGGTGAAAGAAGAAGCAACACTTAAATTAATAAGCACATGGTCCTGCGCCTATGGTCATATGTAAATGGTTTGAAGGAAGTGCCTCTACAAAATTTGATTTCTGCAATATTTGTAGAGACATGAAATTAAGTTAAATGAAATCGATCCATACCTATGATCGATTAATGAAAATCATTTTCATTAAATTGAAAAGGCTTCACGATAATATTTGAATAAATAAAAACAAAACAATATTATTGTTAATGAAGAGGTGTGATGGTCCAAACAAAGGGACACAATGTTTCATAGCTCACACCAGTTGGAAGAGTATATAAATGAGAAAGAGTAGTGAGAAGAAAGTGTCTCTGCAGTCCAGATAAGAAGATAAAAAACAAAACCAAAGTCCAAGAAGAAGAAATGTTGGTTAGTATGAAGTGAGGGTGGAAGGGAGGAGCATGGAAGGATTCATATCCTTACTAAGAAAATTGTAAAAGATAATGGACTTGGAGCTTCCTAGGGTTGGTTCCCTAAATACAAGGGAGTTGGAGCTTCCTAGGGTTGGTTCCCTAAATACAAGGGAATTGGTGCTTCCTAGGGTTAGTTCCCTAAAGTCGAGGGAGTTGGTGCTTCCTAGGGTTGGTTCCCTTAAGAAGGGGATTGGTATCGCCTAGAGTTGTTGCTCTAAAAAGGATTGGTTTCCTTCACTATTCTTTATAAAAAATTGTAATTGATGTTAAATATATTTATATAATTGATTTTGCATACAATTCATTGTTGATTCATTGTGTTAATCAATAAAATATAAAAAGTAACTTCTAATTGTTAAAAAGGGTAATATTGATTCACCCACCCCCCCTCAGTATTACAACAATTGGTATTAGAGCAGGTGCCTCCAGCACAATCTAACAACTGGAAGGTAGATCCTAAAGATGGATCAACAAGAGGGAATGTCTAACAACAAAGAACCATTGTTCAATGGAGGAGGTTACGCTCTATGGAAGATAAGAATGAAAAATTTCCTATTGGCTCTTGGTTTTGATATTTGGAAATCTATTTTAGATGGTTACACTACACCAGCTACTCCACCCAAAGATGTTGCACGAAAGAAAATCTGTAATGACAACTCAACAACAGTTAATGGAATTCTAGGAGGGTTGACTAATTCTATATGTGTGAAGGATATCCATTGTAAATCAGCCAAATAAATATGGGACAAATTGGAGGTTTTATATGAAGGATATGACAAATTCAAGGAAGCCAAACTACATACCTATAGAACTCAGTTTGAAAATCTAAAAATGAAACAAGAAAAAAATATTGTTGAGTACTTTCATAGGGTAGATGAAGTGGTTAACTCAATCAGAGCCGAATGAGAAGAAATTATAGATAAACCTATTGTGAAAAAAAATACTAAGGTCATTACCTATCAGATATGATGCAAACATTTCTACAATTGAAGATACATATGATCTAAGCACACTCACAGTTGATCAACTTAATGGGATTTTCATAGTATATGAAATGAGAACAGGGAATGATAAATCAACAAAAAATGAAACAACATTTAAATCATCTAAGACCAAGATGAGGCAAGAGAAAAAGACCAATGATAAGTTATCATATATATCAGATGTAGAAGAGGCCAACTTTATAAAGAAACTCCAGAAAGGAGTTGGAAAATATAAAGGAAAATTACCTTTCAAAATTTTCAATTGTGGCAAAATTAGACACTTTGCTAACAAATGTCCCTATCCCAAGAAGGAGGAAAATGATGAAGAAGTTCACAAATAGAAAAACCAATACAAGGATAAATTTTATAAGAAAAAGAAAAACTTCTACTCTAAAGAAGATAGTATCTCTTCAGACATGAGTGAAGATCAAAATTCAGAGCTTTTGTTTATGTGAATGAAAACTCAAAATGATAAACTTTCAGAAGATGAATAATAAGGGAACTTTGAAGAATAAATCCTTAGTGTGATTGAAGAACTAGGAAAAACTAAAAAACAAAATAGGGTACTAAGAAGAGAGATTCTAGAAATTAAAGAAACTACTAAATCAAGAGAGAGGGAAGTTTCCAAAACCATCAAGCAGTTAGAACAAACCATCAGTGATTTGAAGTCCCAACTCCTGGAAGCTAATAAAATTGAATAAATCATTCTACAAAAACTTAATGATAAAAAACATGTGAGAAACTAGAAGCTGAGATTAAGCTACTAAAAAGTGAAATTGAGAAAGTAAAGAAGGGATCACAATTTGAAAATAGTTCAAGGACATTGAATGAAATTATAAGTAGTCAAATATCACCAAACAACAAGATTGGTTTGGGATACACTCAAGACTCAACTTCTGCATCACAAGGATCTATCAAGAAACCAATCAGCTACGCAGATGCTCTAAAAACGACATTTAGAAAAGAGGATAATGAGGCAAAGATGACTCCATTGAAAATTGTTACACATAAACAGAAATCAACACTCTCCACTAGAGTAAAAGATGACCTAAATAAATTCATCAAAATAAATACCCCTAAATACTTATTTATTGGATATTGCTACTCTTGCAATAATTTTGGATATAAGGCAGTACACTACAAATCTTATGGACAATACAATAATAGAAATGTCCAAAGAGATAAGAACAATAAGAACAATAAAGAAAAGAGAACCTATAACTCATTTTCTCCTTTGCAAGATTTCAATAGTGAATTCCAAAAATGCAACAACTATGGTCATAAAACAAGTGATTGTAGATTGCCAAAATATGATAAAAAGACAAATATTCCCCATAATAAAAAAGAATGGAGGAAAAAGAAAATTGAGTGCAATGTAGGAAAAACTAAAAAATCTATATAGAAAGTGGGTGTTCCAAACACATGACTAGAGATCAAAGTAAATTTATCAAGTTAAATAAGAAAGGAAAAGGAAAAGTAACTTTTGGAGATAATATGTCAGCCAAGATACTGGGAAAAGGCACCATTAGTTTAGGAAATAATAAAACCAAAGCAGAAGATGTAATTTTGGTATAAAATCTCAAACCAAATCTTCTAAGTGTAATTCAAACTTGTGATCGGGGTCACATACTTACTTTTGATTCTCAGAAATGTGAAATCAGAAAAAAGGACACTAGAAATCTAGTGGCGGTTGCACCAAGAACATCAAGTAATGTGTACATATTCAATATAGAAGAAGAAAAATGTTGCTTAAGCCAAGTAGATGAATGTTGTCTATGGCATATAAGGTTGGGACATTTAATCTTTGACAACTTGATTAAATCCAACGAAAAAGAGGCAGTTAGGGACCTGCCAAAAGTGATTAAACCTTCAAATCTTATTTGTAAACATTTTCAAATAGGAAAGAAAACAAGAGTTAGGTTCAAAACAAAAGATCATTCCACAACTAAACAATTAGATCTTATTCACATAGATCTATGTGGACATACCAAAACAAAAATAACTTATGGTGAACATTATTTTATGTTGATTGTTGATGATTACACAAGAATGACCTAGGTTTTATTTTTAAAATAAATATCAGAAGACTTTGAGAAATTTAAAACATATAAAGCTCTTGTAGAAAATGAAACAGGTCTAAAATTTAAATGTCTAAGATCAGAAAATGGAGGAGATTTCACCTCTAAAGAGTTCATTAAATTCTATGAAAACCATGGTATCAAAAGACAGTTTTCATCTCCCAAGACTCCTCAACATAATGGAGTGGTAGAAAGGAAAAACAAAATAGTTCAAGAAGCTGCAAGAACTATGTTAAATGAAGCCAAACTTCCAGAAAATAATTGGAGAGATGAAATCCACACAACAGTTCACATACTTAATAGAGCTCAATTGAGACCCAATCATGACAAAACCCCTTATGAACTATGGTTTGGGAGGCCAGCCTCTGTAAAATACTTTAGAATTTTTGGAAGTAAATGTTACATAAAGAATGATGAAGATAACCTAGGAAAGTTTGACCCAAGATCTAATGAAGGAATATTCTTAGAATACTCATCAAATAAAAAGGCATACAGATGTTATAATCTCAAAATACTAAAAATAGTGGAAAGGGAAAATGTAAAAATAGATGATCTAATAAAGGGCACATCCCAAGGTTTTGGTAAAAAATCTCAACAAAAAGATGATAATATAAAATCTTAACAAGAGGATGATGATGTAGAATATCAGCAGGAAGATGATAATGAAACACAGGAAAATGAAACTCACACTGATGAAGAAGAAAATGAAGAAATTCCCTTTCCAAGGGCTCCATCAAAAAGAGTTCAGAAGAATCATCCTGAAATCATTATCATTGGAGATAAAAGTGCAGTAGTGGAAACAAGAAGGAAACTATCTTTTGACTCAGAACAAGCAATGTTATCCCTAATTGAACCTAAATCATTTAAAGAAGTTGTCAAAAGTAAAGATTGGATAAAATCAACGAATTAAGAACTAGATCAAATAGAGAAGAATCAGAATTGGGAACTAGTTCCAAGACCCAAGAACAAGAATGTGATAGGAACTAAGTGGATGTTCAAGAAAAACTTAAATGAAAATGGGGAAATTATGAAAAAAAAATCCAGATTAGTCTGCAAAGGATATTCCCATGTAGAAGGTATTTATTTTGAAGAAACTTTCACTCCAATAGCAAGACTTGAGGCAATCAAAATGTTCCTAGCATTTGCATGCTTCAGAAATTCAAAATCTATCATATGGATGTCAAATCAACATTCCTTAATGGAACACTAGAAGAAGTAGTCTACGTTGAGAAACCAGAAGGTTTCATGTTATCAGAAAACCAAGACTATGTGTACAAAATGAAAAAGGCTTTGTATGGTCTTAAATAAGCCCCCAGAGCATGGTTCTCTAGGCTTGATCAATATCTACAAAAATAGGGATACAAGAGAGGGACTGCTGACAACAACTCATATATCAAAATTGAGGATCAAAACATGATTTTTGTGGTAGCATATGTAGATGAAATCATATTTGGGAGTAATATCACTACACTCAGCAGGAAATTTGCAACCAAAATGCAAGAAGAGTTTGAAATGTCTATGTTGGGGGAACTATCATTTTTCCTAGGTTTACAAGTAAATCAAACAGAAAATGGAATATTTGTTTCCCAAACCAAATATATCAAGGAAATGTTGAAGAAATTCCAAATGGATGACAATAAACCTATGGGTACTCCAATGGTCACTAGATGCAAACTAAGTCTAGAATATGACTCACCAAAATTAGACCAAACGATGTATAGATCTATGATTGGAAGTTTTCTCTATTCAATAGCAACAAGACTTGATATCATGCAGGTTGTAGGAATCATGGGGAGATTTGAATCTGCACCTAAAGAAACCCACTTAAAAGCAGTAAAAACAATATCTAGATACCTTCAAGGCACCCTAGAACTAGGATTATGGTATCCAAAAGATAAAGACTTCAATCTAATTGCATATACTAATGAAGATTGGGTAGGTAGCATAGATGATAGGAAAAGCATGAGTGGAGGAGCATTTTTCTTAGGAAAAATTTTGGTATCATGGTCAAGCAAGAAACAAACATCCACATCACTCTCTACAGCAGAGCCAGAATACATTGTTGATGAATCATGTTGCACACAAGTTATTTGGATGAAGAAAACTCTATAAGACCTATAAATAAAATATATTGATCCTATTACTATTAACTGTGACAACACTAGTGCCATAAGAATCTCTAAAAATCCAGTCATGCATTCGAAAACCAAACATATCCCAATTAAATACCATTTCCTAAGAGATCGGGTCACCCAAAAAATAGTTAAAATAGTATATATAGACACCAAAGAACAAATTGCAGACATTTTCACAAAACCTCTACCCAGGAGTACTTTTGAAAATATCTGACATAAATTAGGATTAATTCAAAAACCTCATTAAAATAAAATTACCGGGGGGAGAAACCCTTTTCCATTGATGTCAAAGTGGGAGAGTAACTTCATAGAGAAAAGCATCATCACATGGGGGAGTTTGTATGAAGTTAGAGTGTTTCCCTCAATGACAAAGGGGAAGATTGTTGAACATACTGTCATTGATGTATTGTCATTGATGTCAATAGTCGATGTCATTACATTATAATGATGAGTTGGTATGAACAAAGAGCATAAAACCCATGTACAGAAGGACTAACAAATTAAGAGCTCGGGAGGGTTAGCGACTGAAGATCAGAAGCTCAGAAGAGATGACGCACATGAAGCTCAGAAGGGAAATCACAGTGCATAAACATGATCAGATTGAGTCATGACTATTGGATATGCAAGCACAAGATCAAGGGTAGGGATTGATTGCAGAGCGCAAAGAGAGAATTAAACAACACGTTAATTCCAATCCCTCAGTTAGTCTAGACTGTTAGATTACAAGAGAAGGACCGTTGGAGGACTGGTCAACGATCATATCAATTCATGATTGTTGGATACGCAAGCACCATATCAATGGCATGGATTGATTGTGGAGTGCAAAGGGAGAATTAAAATACACGTTATTTCCAATCCCACAATTAGTCTAGATCATCAAATCTCATCGACTCAAAGATCGATGACTGTGGTTGATCCACCAATAATCGCACAACTTCAAATTGTGGAGTTTGGGAGAAGGACTAAACCATGTGCAAGTTACAGTTCCGCAATCCACATCGACCATTGGATTAATTTAAGTGGAAGGACAGAGTAAGTCATGAACCATAGATCATGGAAATGACATACGCATGGTCAGCCTAAATTTGACCACTTCGGGTAAAATCGACCGAAGGAAATGTGCATGAAATAATTTTAGTCAAAGTCGAAGTTCTGAAGTAAATGTGAGCCATCCAATCGTAGGTAAATTTTTGGGAAAAAGAAGAGTCGTTGGATTTAAACCAAGGAAAAATAGCATAGCAGAAAGATTGTGTCGTCGATCTAAAATCATGATCAACGAACAACATTCATTTCAGGTTAAGAGTTGTGAGGAGGTTACACTTCAGGTAATCTCACTTCGGCTAAAATGAGAAGTAAGAAAGATGAAGGTTGGAGCCCCGAAGTCCCGAAGTAAATAAGGATCGTCCGATCTTAAGAACACTTCGGGAAATATCTCAACCATCGGAACAAGGAAAGTAGAAGGATAGGATAAGCTAGGAAAATACCTCAGATCCCGAATACCAGAATTCCCGATATTCGTTGGATTAAGTTAATAATTTTTGGGTTAAAGAAGGACCATTAGATCCAGGAGAAGAACATGTGCCACATGAGGAGTGCCACACCAACAAGTGACATCAGCAAGTTACATCACTCCGAGAGTTTTTACTTCGGGAGTTTCACCACCAGCAAATACCTGAAGTCACAAAGTTCTAAAATGAACAAGAACCATTCATCATGAAAATAACATCCAACCGTTCGATCTACTTCGGCGAAATGAACTCCAGAAGATTAAAAAACAATGAAGGATAAATCACCCAAAGTGTCGAAGGCCAAAATTAACTCATACCGTCGATCTAAATCGAGAGCATTCTAGATTGTTAATAAAGTACAGTGGAAGGATAGTGGAAGTGGAAGTGTAAACCGACAACAAGCAGTCACCATTGTTGTATGACTTATTCGGTAGGTAATCACTCCGGAGGAATTTCTACTCCATAATTCAAGAGCTATGAATAGATGAAGTCCCGAAGTAAATGAGAACCATCCATCTCATCGTGACATTAAAACGTGATTGTTGATTTTGATAAGTGATTAAGAACTCACTTGGATTAGCGTCTGGTCACCACCTACGGTCATATGGAATAAAGAAACAAAGGGAGAAATAAGAAGAAGCACTTAAATTAATAATCTTGTGTTCCTACGCCTATGGTCATATGTAAATGGTTTGAAGGAAGCGCCTCTACAGAATTTGATTTCTGCAATATTTGCAGAGACATGAAATTAAGTTAAATGAATTTGATCCATACTTGTGATCAATTAATGAAAATGATTTTCATTAAATTGAAAATCCTTCACGATAATATATGAATAAATAAAAACAAAATGAGATTATTGTTAATCAAGAGGTGTGATGGTCCAAACAAAGGGGCATAATGTTTCATATCTCACACCATTTGGAAGAGTATATAAATGAGAAAGAATAGTGAGAAGAAAGTGTCTTTGCAATCTAGATAAGAAGATCAAAAATAGAAGCAGATTCCAAGAAGAAGAACTATTGGTTCCTATGAAGTGAGGGTGGAAGGGAGGAGAATGGAAGGATTCATATCCTTACTAAGCAAATTGTAAAAGATAAGGGAGTTGGAGCTTCCTAGGGTTGGTTCCCTAAATACAAGGGAGTTGGAGCTTCCTAGGGTTGGTGCCCTAAATACAAAGGAGTTGTTTCTTCCTAGGTTTGGTGCCCTAAAG
This sequence comes from Picea mariana, assembly GCA_032191745.1. Classification (NCBI taxonomy): domain Eukaryota; kingdom Viridiplantae; phylum Streptophyta; class Pinopsida; order Pinales; family Pinaceae; genus Picea; species Picea mariana. The sequence goes on from JASDQU011103756.1 coordinate 53,495, forward strand.
TTGAGGGAGTTGGTGCTTCCTAAGGTTGGTTCCCTGAAGAAGGGGATTGGTGGCTCCTAGAGTTGGTGCTCTAAAAAGGATTTGTGTCTTTCCCTATTATTTATAAAACCTTGTAATTGATGTTAAATATATTTATATAATTGATCTTGCATACAATTCATTGTTGATTCATTGTGGTAATCAATAAAATATAAAAATTAATTGCTAAGTGTTAAAAAGGGTAATATTTATTCACCCCCCCCCTCTCAGTATTACAACAAACTCGAGTTCTCTTGGGAATTAATTGAAATGGATATAAATATTCATGAACGTTGGGAAGCGAGGCAAAGGAAGCCCAGAAATCAATAGTAAATTCCCTTTTCCTACTTCTTTTGTCTTATGTGTCATGTCATCTAATCCTCACATCTCTCAAGGAGAAGAGGGTTGTCCGCCGAAGCTACTACTATTTTTAAAATAGGAAGGAGGAAAATTGTTTTATCAACACAAGAAATTTCTCTAAGGTGCACTTTATTTTACTCTTCCAATTCTTCTTTATCATCCATACCTATCACCATCAATATGACATGTGAGAGTAGATGTAGTGGCACCAGAGGTGCTTCCTCCTCACAACCTTCTGCTTCATTAGTAATTGGTATTATATATAGTCATCAAGTCCCTATTCAATCCACTACCAATCTTGCTAAATTTATAAAAAAAATATGGGATTTTGCAATTCGAGGAAGATTCTATGACCACCCCATGGAATGTATCTTCTCCCTTGAATATTGCACCAACTACTCACCCATTACCAAAATTCAAGGAGAATTTACCTAGGTTTTCGGGAAATAATATCATTACTACAAATGAACACCTAGTAGCATTTTCTAATTCTTTTCATAACATAGTGGCTAACGATGATGACACTTGCATGTGCTTATTTGTCAACTCCCTCGAAGGGAAAGCTACAATAGATTTTTTTTATCTTCCTCCCAAAATTATTTCCACTTGGGAAGATTTGGTTTATTGGTTCAACTCCACTTATGGACAGTCCAAAAGTCCAGTTGAGAAGTTAAGGGAATACAACAATATTTCCTATAAATATGGTGAAACCATTAAGTCTTTTAACCTTCTCTTCACCAAATTATATAATCAAATCCATAAACTAATCCGTCTGCAAAATTAGGCCTCTTTCATGCATTATTATAATGCATGAAAAGGTTATCAACAATCTTGGTTCCACACTTTATACTTGCCTAGAATATGAGGAGAAACTTGAAAGAATGGGTTTCCCTAAGGGAGACTTAGTCAAACAAAAAGATATGTCTTCCCTCCTACAACTTGTGCAAGATATGAATAATAGGATGATAGCCTATGAACAAAAAGGAAATTCCCCATTCCCTTCTCATGGGGCATCTTATTCTTCCTTAGCACCTTTTAGGAATACTAACAAAAATAATTTTCAGCAAAAGGCCATTATGTCTCGCAGTTGGTGTAACTTCTATGAAGAAAATCATGAAGAAATTACTTGCAATTTAAGAAAAATGCTAGAGATAAGATCTTTGGCAAAAGGCTCGATACCACAAGCGTTGTTTTAGATTGGGTGGAACCAGAAGATGTTATGGTAATCAACACCAGGAATAAATCTTACACTGCCAAGGGAAAATATGACCTTCCCCATACTTCTTCCACCCCAAGCTCATCTTCTCAAAGTGTTGATACACAAGCTATCAAAACTTTGGAGAATCAAGGAGTGTCATTCCCCCCTTCCCTCTTCTAAGTATAGCATAATTAACCAATTGGATAATATCAAAGCTGATGCTACTCTTTTGGACATGGTTGTCGTCCCAGAACAAAAAAATCATCTCAAAAACTTTATGGAAGGTAAATTTTCTACCATAGCCAATGTATTTGAAGAGTTGAAAGAAGAGGATTCAACTGTAAATAAGATAAGTGTAAATAATTTTAGGAAACCTGGAAAAAAAAAAGAACCCTTTATATATCTATGTAAAAATCATGGATAAAATAGTTCATTGCTGCCTAATTGATGACAAGTCCAGTCCAAGTGTAATGTCTAAAATTAGCATGGAGTGTTATTGGATAAATCCGTAAGTGCGGACACAAACCGATCTCCCTAGATCCACCTGGATCTAGAACAAAACATGACAGAATATACCGCTTTCCCTAGATCTAAAGTATTGAATGGACAAGAGAAAAAAGATGATGTACTTACTTTATAAAAGCTTTCCTTTAATCTCTGTTGTTCCTCGCTCTGCTATGATGCTCTTGCGTCGTCCAATCACAACAACACAAACCAATCACA
>JASDQU011103757.1:2561-14470 GCA_032191745.1 Picea mariana
TTTGGGAGAACCTATCTATGGTATTATAGCTATAAGTGGTTCTATTACGGGACAATTAATAGTCTTTTTGTCCATGTACTATTCGCCCATCTATGCAGCGTTGTGGTTGTTCATAGGAATTTATCTAATCAACTCTGTAGTGGTTTAGTAGTTATTAAGAACAAAGTACATTTGAATTTTTATAAATGTTTTAGTGAGCTTTCAATAACAAAACTCACATTAGTGGATGACATTCTTAGTAAACTTAATAGGATAGGTTAGTGTATTTCACTCAATGGAATTAGAATTAGACACCTACGGAACTAACCAATTACCCAATAACATTGTGACAAGTGATGATGCCAACCACTTTGGCTACAACCAATCTCATTATAACATCATTATGCTAGTATTTTTTTTAATTTTTTTCCTTGTACACTTAAAATTGGTTTTGTTGGACTCCACCAAATACCATAAAACTTTACCAATCAAATTATAGGATTTTCAAAATCCGTCACAAATAATAGTAGTGTTAATTTGATGTGTGTATATATATATATAATATGAAGGTACACACTAGTATGATTAAATTATATTCATATCGATTTGGGATTTATTTAGATGAGTTGAGAGGCATTTTAAAATTTCAAGTCTATAATTCATTTGATTTCTTTGAAATATCTATCTATATATATATATATGAAAAAAATTGTAGGATATATGGAGCTATATGAAAAAATAGTTTTTTTTTTTTATTTGATCTTATTTGTTTTTAAGATGTTTCAATCTATAAAATAGATAATTTTTTGGTGGTATTTTTTTAATTTTGTTTGAAAAAATTGTAATTTCACTTCCACACAAAAAGGAGGCAACTACTTTTCCGCTGAAAAAATATATTGTAATTGGAATATGTGTTGTAATATATATTGTAATTGGAATATGAGTTAAGATATACATGGTTTAGTTAAAGATAAACAACCTAATTGAAATATGAGCTAAGATGGATGGTCTAACAAATATTTCAATTCTAGTATATATTATAACAAATATTTCAATTCTAGTATATATTATAGTGTAAAAGAAGATTAGACATTTTACAATTTTGAATTTTTCTAGTTATAAATTTTTTGTTGAAATTGTAATTTTGGATTTGTTGAAATAGTTGTTTTTAATAAAAAATGCTCCAATACTTTTTAATATTTATAGTGCAACTTGATTTTGCAATGTTAATGATTGATATCTACAATTCTATCAATCCAAAATTATTCTTGTCTGATTTTAGACAAAAAATGTTGGTTTCTCTTCCCTTTATTTTGACAATGTTGGTTTCTCTTCCCTTTATTTTGACCGGCCAAAAGAGGTCAAATTTATAGAATGTTTAGACTACAACTATTCCAATTGTTCTGATATATGTGGAGAAATTATTTGGATACTAACACATATTCTAATTATTGAGATGTATGTGGACATAGCATATATTGTTCATCTTTAGATGAATAATATATATCTCAACATATTTAAATTATTGAGATAAGTGTAGAGATATGACACACACACACACACACACACACTTATTCCAATTATTACTAAATCAAAGTTCTTGCAAGATTGTTAAAATTATTCTATTTCTTGGGATATGTATAAAGAACTTTGCTCCTGTTAGCGCTTTGTAAATCTGCTCGGCTGATAAAAAAACGACAGAGGTAACTATTTCAACCAACTTTGAGACCCGAAACTAGCCTTTCGAACATGGAGAGGGCTCTTTCAAGAGACTTTGTCTCGATACAAGATATGGCTTTAAAATGTCGGCTAGATTTAACACTGTCGGATAATAAGTTTTGGTTATATTGGTGCAAAGTAGTAAGACTTTGGGCTATGGGGTCGATTTAAGAAAATGATGGAAACAAATGAATCGGTGACTGACCTTGAGAGGACAAAGGATAAGCGAGCAACAATCTTCAGTTTTAAAGTCATTGTGTGTGGCGAATAGAAAACATAGGAAGCAACTCAGAGCACCATTGAGGATGAATTCAGAGTTAACTTTAGAGGAAATATGTTTAGTCTAAATGTCACGAACAAGGGGTGTTGCACAGTGAATCCACAGGTTCGAAATTTCATTTCGATTTAGATAGAAAAAGATATGAATAAAGAAAACATGAAGTACATATGCAAGGAAAGGAAAACAATACATCCAAATGCTACAATTAGAATCTTTTCATCAAAGCTACATGGCTTTTGCGTTAAGTTTCGATCGAACTCAAATTACATTCAATAAACGCTGTCTATACTAATTTTGCCAACCAACCTAGATTACATTGAAAAGATCAAATATATAGGCCAGGGCGTCGCTTGGGCTACCCTACTCTTCTAACTAATATCTATAAAAACTAGGAAACTTATTGTTTTGCATTAAAAGACTCTTTGCATGATGCTTTTCCAAAAATAGACAACATATACATCTAGCTACATCATGACTGTTTGTAATCCACCATGGGAATTCAGTTATCGATCAGGTCTTGTCATGAGAGAGTGATGTGTCAATGCTTTCCTTTGATCAGATATCCGAATAGACAAGTGTCTGTTAGAGTCCCACTATCTACTGTAACGAATTTGATTCCTTTTGTGTGCTCATTTGTTGGGGGAATGTGCGCGACAAGTGGCTGTTGATTTTCATGTCCATTATCAAAATGAAAAAATGACTTAGGGCAATGTCTCCTTCAAAATTGTCAATATTTCCTTTCTGTTTGTAAATGCAAGAACAAAGTCAGCTAATATTGTTTCTTATGTTCGCTGGCGAGAGTTGCGCGTGATTTCTCCTCGATCGCTTCACATTCTCTAGAATGCTTTGCATACCTTTCTTCTGACAGCCTCTATGCCTCACGCGGCTGTACGATTGTATCCTGTGCCTCTCTAAGATGTATTTTGAGCCACGTCATGTTCCCTTGGTAGTCTTGCGTTACTAACACTTCAATGGTATTCATTGCTAGATGTTGTCTCAGCTATCTGTTTTCCTGGTAAAGTTCGACGATAACTAGTTTCGCTTGCTTCAGCTGCTGAGATGGCTCTTGATCATTTGTACCCGCAACTTCTGTCCCCCTCATTCTGCTCCTACTTTCTCAACTTGTACCTTCAACAGGTTCCAGCCAAACAATGCACATAAGTAATTTTTCAGCAACCGATATTGCACGTGGCTCGTCTGGGGTTCGAGTTTCCCTAAATTCCTTATTATTCTTTAGCCTAACCCTTCTTCGAGATATTTGCTATTGGGGAGACATGGCTTATAACGTCTTTCCTTCCTGCTCAAGTCTTTCCATTTCAGATTGCATGTGGTGAGATATCATCGCTTCATTGTTACGTACCTGAATTCACCTATTTTGACACATGGGGCATAACCCAACTAAAACAGACTCTAATTTAAAGAAAAATGGTGGCACTAACAACCGGCTCCAACGAGGATGCTATCCTCCCTGCGAGGTAGAGAAGAATAGTAGACGAGGTGCCTAACCACTAGGCCTTATTTAGACTCTTCAACATTGCAATATGAAAGACAAAACATAACCTAACCTATCGATGCAACTTCTAAAAGACTCAGCATAAAATCAGGGTCTTCACTTCAGGCTTCAATTTTCTACTGACCTACTGACTCGACAAAAAAAATAAAACGACTATTTACAATGACATATGACATAAACGTATTTTATTTTATCAGATAATGTTTGAGGAACCTGTTGTTTACAGGTCCCCAACCAAGGCATTCTCTATTTGATCCTTCTAGAAAATAAGTGTTGCTCCCGCAATACGTGCTGACTCTAAATGGACCCATCCAAAGGTGGTCGAATTTTTCATGCTTTCCGTTATCTTCATTTATCGCATCCCATCTCAGCACCAGCTCCCCTACCTGAAACTCCTCCTACTTAGAATGCTTGTCGAAGGTTATCTTCATCCTCTCCTGGTGGAGTTGTGATCAAATGTATACTTGTTCCCTCATCTGTTGTGTGTGAATTAAGTGATTTATTCGCCTCTGTGTGTCATCTAGCTTGGCCGCCTATTCCTGTAGAAAATTTCTAACGAGAAACCTCAGTGTGGTAGGGAAAATTGCATATGCACTGTATACAATCTGAAAAGGCAACGTTGAGATGGACTTATTTGTGGTAACTCGCTCTTCCCACAATGCATAAATAAGATTTTTATGCCAAGATTTCTTATTGTCTTGCAGGAGTCTTTTGATGATCTTGGTTAGGATTTTATTTGAGGATTGTGCTAACCCGTTTCCTTGTGGGTAGTACGTCATAGAATTCCCCAGAGTTATATTGTAATCCTAACAAAACTTTTCCATCCTCTTGGACTTGAATGCAACCACGTTATCCGTTATAATCTTGATGGGGCATCCAAATCTTGACAATATGTTTGTCTCTATAAATTGGATGATGACTCCGTCGGTAGCTTGCTTCATCGAGATCACTTCTATCGATTTTGTGAAGTAGTCAGTGGCCATGAGTATTCATTTGTGTTGCGTTGAGGATGGAGGATTTATTTCCCCTATGAAATCCAAACCCCACTGCAAGAAAGGTGCTTCTACTGAGATCGACTTTAGTGGAAGGGGCTGCAACTTTCTTCTCCCATCGCAAATATAACATTCGTGGCAGCTGGACACTTCTTTGTATACGTCAGCGAAGATTGTAGGCCAATAGTAACCTGCTCTTAGGATTTTGTGCGCAATGATTTTCCAGTAGTGGTGTCCTCCACAATCACCTTTGTGGAATTCTTCTGTGGCTCGCTTCGCATCATTTTCCAGCAAACACCTCGACAACATTCCCCTAAGATCTTTCCAGTAAACTGAGTCATCCAGGATGCAAAACTTAACCGCTTTAAGCTTTATAAATATGTCCTTGGTCTTACTTACACCTAGAGGGGCTTGGAGATTCTTCAACACATAGATGATGCCTGCATACCACGGTGAATCGACAAACTTTTGAGACACATGTGCAATCATTTCTTCTTGAGGACTTTCTGACAGATCATCAATGAAATTGATTCCTACTACATTGCAGTCCAAATGATCCATTATCTTCGCAAGGCCCTGACCCTTAATTAGTTTCATAGGCTTGATCTCTAGATTGTATTCCAGCATGGCCACTTTCCACTTTCTTCTTCTCCCTTCAAGGTCAGGTTGAGTCAGGATATCCTTTACTAAGTTGTTGGGCATGTAAGCAATGACATGGGAGTGCAATATGTACATCATGAACTCCTTTAGGGCTTTCACTAAGGCGTATTACTTTTTTTCCATAATGTCATACATTAGTGGAGCATCCCTCAATGTCCTGCTAAAATAGACTATAGGTTTCTCAAATTTTTGCTCGTCTTTCTGCAACAACACACCGACAATAGTATGCTCCGAGGCGAATGAAAATAGGATGAAATATTTCATGAAGCCTGGACTGGCTAGCATAGGATCTCTAGTCAGTGACACCTTTATATCTTCAACATATTTCCTAGGTTTCGTATTCCACTTGATCTCATTTCCCTTCCTGAGCATGCAAGTTATGTGATTTATAATTTATGTTGTGTTCGAGATGAATCTTCTCAAGAAGTTTACCTTTCCCGAGAAGTATTGCACTTCCTTCTTACTGCCTGTAGTGCCGATTTTTAGGATTCCATGAACCCTACTGGGGTCTATCTTAATTCCTTCTTTCAAGATAATGTGCCCCAACAACTTCCCTTCTTCCATCCCGAAATGTGATTTCTTTGGATTTAACGATATGTCGAACTTCCTGCACTTCTAGAAAACTTTCTTCAGATGCTCAGGGTGTTGTTCGTCGGAGGCAGAGTATACCATGATGTCATCTAGATAGATCACAATGAACTTGTCCTTTTTGTCAGCAAACATGATGTCCATTTCCCTTTGTAAAGTGGCTTCGACATTCATGAGGCCGAAAGGCATCTTGGCGTACATGAACGTCCCCCAAGGAGTCTTGAAAGCCATTTTTTCTCTATTATCTCGGTGGACCATGATATGATTATACCTCGAAAAACTGTCCAACATGGACATCTTCTGGGACCCCACCACCTTTTGCATGATATTGCCCATTTTCGGGAGAGGGTAGTGGTCCTTTAGGGACACTTTGTTCAAGTTTTAGAAGTCCACACACAGTCTTATTTCACCGATCTTATTTCTTACAGGTACCAATTTAGCTACCCATTTCAAGAATCTTAAAGAAATGATAATCTTAGCTTCGAACAATTTATTTACCTCTTTTTTCGATCAACGATAGTAGCAAGGGATTTATTCATTTTAGATTTTGTTTGAAAGGCTTCTGGTCTTCTTTGAGAGGGATAACATGATGGATTACTTTAGTTTCATACACCTTCAAATCGTCATATCTCCACGCAAAAACATCGAGGAAATCCTTCATGAGCTTGATGTAGTCCTGCTTGACCTTTGGACTGAGTGTTTTCAATAATTTGATTACTTTCAGGTTCTCCTCAGTCCCGATGTTGTAGTCTTCGACATCCTCTTTGTTTGAAATGATCTTGGGATTCCTGTCCATGTCATTTTTGTTGAAAAAATTTTACAGCGGCACTAACCCCTTTGGGATGATGTTATTTTTCAGTGGTACTATGTCCCTTCTAGCTCTCTGGTTATGGAAAGGGTCGTCATTACTGCACGCATCTGCTCTCCCATCTTCGTCACAACAACATTCATCGTCAATGTTTGTGTTACTGAAATCGTCGCTCATTTGGAAAACCTCTCCACCTGCTTGTCATCTTCAAACACCTCCAGGTATTTTATATTATCAGGCTCTTTCGACCTGTGTTTGACTTCAATATCGTATTTATTATTTGGAAAAATGGGGATTTTAAAAACTAAGGTAGAGGTGGCCAACTCATCAGTGATATGATTTTTCTCCCTTGGGATAGTAGATAGGTCATACTCTGAAAATTCTTCGAGGAGGTCCATCGCTAAGTTCTTCTATACACTCTCAGCCTCGGGTGTTTTGTGATATATGCCTTTAACCTGGTTTATGACTATTTCAGAGTCTCCACGCACTACTATCCTCTTTGCACCTAATTCTTTCAACACCTTTAGGCCCAGAAATAGTGCCTCATACCCGACAATGTTGTTTGTGCATTCAATCGTGAGCTTATATGAGCACAACTTTGTGTCCACTTTAGGGGGGATTACCCATACACCGAAACCTTCACCTTCCTTGCTAACAATACCATTGAAACTCATGTTCCACATCTCGTTTTCGACATTGTCTTTTGGTTCGGTGCACTCTGCTTCTTCCCGCGCAGTTTCCTCATGGACTGTCATGATGGTTGTCGACCCTTCCTCTTCAAAACTCAGGTCATTGTAGAATATAGAAGAACCAACATTAGTTTCGATGGAGTATATGGGGTGATGGTTTAGCTACGTTTTACTGCTTTCCATGTATTTCAGCAACACTTCTCTGTAAAACCGTATGTCTTGGCCAAAGATAGGAATGGTGGTGTATGACATGTCCATTTGTAGGGCCCCTTCTAACTTCGCAGCCCACAATCTGGACAACAACATGCCAAAATTAGGGGGTATGTCTTCCACGACCATGTCCATAACCATGTTCATCGAAGGAATTTGGGTCAATGACACGACCAAGTCCTTGATGAGACCTAACCACTTGAATTTCCTCGAATCAAAAGAGAAAAGGTCCTTATAGGGCCTGGTGATATCCAAACCCAATTCATCCATGATCACCTTTGGCATGAGGTTGTGCAACGCGCCGGAATCCAACATGGCATTATGTAGGGTCATGCCATGAACCTTTAGACTGACATAGAATGGAGGTACATCCTTAGTATCACTTGTCTCCTTAACACGTGGACCAAATAGACTAGCAAGGTGATCATCTTGGACATTCAAAGTATCGAGGGTCGCTCCCATTTTCATCATTTTAATAATTTTCTCCTAATACTTGCCCTTTCTGATAATTTCATTGAACAGGACAGAGATTTTGATTTTAGCCATTTCATGCTCAAATTTAAAAGGGGGACAAACTTTATCTACCTCTTTTCCACCTGCTTCTTGACTTGCTTCTGATGTTTTCTTCGGGGCCTCCTCTTTCGAATTTGCCTTCTCTATCGCATCCTTGGTCATGTTGTCCAGCCTCGGTCGGCTTGTGGAAGGGGTGTCCACCGAAGGTTTCCTTATGGGATTTGTTTGTTGAGGCTCGGTAGACGCTTCCTTTCTCCCGAGGTTATATTTCTTCTAAAACTTCATGATGGCGTTTTGATAACCTTTTCTGAACTCTTCCATTTCCTAGGACAACGTGTCATCAGTTTCCCAAATCCATGTATCATCTGTATCCATCATAAAATTGTCATTTCTTCTCATGTATCGATCATGTTCACTCTTTGTCAAAAACACGCATGGGTTCTTGTCATCACAAAAATGCATTTGGTCTTCGAACATTTGATTGAAGTCTTCATTCATGTAGTTTTTTTGGAATGGAGGCCTTGTCTACTAGTCACCTTGATCTCTCTGCTCCCTTTGCTTCCTTTGTCTGATCTGAGCAACTTGACCCCTCCTGAGGTTTTGATTCTTGGGCTGGGGGTCATGCTATTCCCGGGAAGAAGGTCTATTTCCCATGGACATTTTCTTCATTAGCTTCTCCATGGTTCTCATCATTAAGTCAAATTTGTTGTCTGTGGACTTGACGTTGATGGATGCGCATATCCTTGGGGATTCTTATCGCCTCTATTGAATCTTTGTTTAATCTTCATCGATGCCATCATATTTACCTCGAATTCGATCGCATTGCTCATTATCATGTCTAGATTTGATGATCTTCTTTCTCTCAACAACAAGGCTAAATCATTGTCGAAGGAGTCGGTGTATCGCAACTACGTAGCCCTGGGAGGTGGTTGGACTTCTGCAGGAATCGAGTTATGAACCTTCATGAAATGGGATGAGAATTCTTGCACCGTCTCCTCCGACGACTTCTTCATATTATTGTACTGCATTGACAACTGTAATGAGGTTCTTCTTGTCTCACCATCTAGTAATGAAAGATGTTTCGAACACAGTGGAGTCTCGAATGCTTGCAGCTAGGAGGGCTTTGAACCACTTCCTCACCTCTTCCGCAAAAATCTTCATGAACAACCTCATTTTCATGTCTGCATAGTCTACGTCTTCTAGGTCGACGAAATCATTGAAACAATCCAGATGATTTTGGGATGAAACGTTCCCTTCAACATCGTAGAGATTAATGCTCTAGCTGTAATTCTAGGGAAAATCATGTAGTTGGGTTGGCAGAATGAGGGGTGTTAATCTGGAGGCCATGGCTCTAGGAGGGTTTGGGATTTGAGGCATATTATTAGACACTAGGGCTTGGAATTTCTTCTGGTCAAAAACTATCTCATCCAAGATGGCTTCTGACTTAGACCTGAACAAGGTTTTCTCAAATAATGCGTCAAACTCAAGGTTGTCAATGCTTTGCAAGTCGTCTTTTGGTAAGGAAAAACTTTTGTTCGGGTAATAGAATGGGTCCAACACTTTCTCTCTAGTCCTCTGCATAATTTTCTCGAGGTTGTACATAGGCTCTGCAGGGATTAGGTCAGGATTTGCTCTGGTATAGATCGTCTTCAAAGCTAGGGTTCTTGAGCTTTTCTACTTGGAGCTACTGGACTTTTTGACTGGAGTCGCTAGGGTAAAGGTTTCAACCAGTATATATGTTTTTCCCTTTGTTACCCTCAGGGGTCAAACTACAACGTTAGTCATTCTCCCAGGGAAAATCTATTCAATTTTGTCCTTGACAACGACGCCAGAATGTTAGCACTGTGTAAATCTTCTCGACTAATAAACAAATGACAAAGGTAACTATTTCAACCAACTTTGAGACCCAAAACTATCCTTTCGGACCTAGAGAGGTCTCTCTCGGGAGACTTTGTCTCGATACAAGATATGGCTTTAAAATGTCGTCTATATTTAACTCTGTTGGATAGTACGTTTTGATTCTATTGGTGCAAACGAGTAAGACTTTGGGCTATGGGGTCGATTTAAGAAAACGATGGAAACAAATGACTCAATGAATGAGCTTGAGAGGACAAAGGATAAGAGAGAAACAATCTTCAGTTTTAAAATCGTTGTGTGTGGCGAATAGAAAACATAGGAAGAAACTCAGACCACCTCTGAGGATGAATTCAGAGTTAACTTTAGAGGAAATACATTTTGTCTAAATGGCGTGAAAAAGGGGTGCTGTGCAAGGAATCCACAGGTTCAATTTTTTTTTCTGATTTAGACAGAAAAAGATATGAATAAAGAAAACAGGAAGTGCATACGCAAGGACATGAAAACAATACATCCAACTGCTACAATTAGAATCTTTTCATCAAAGCTACAAGAATTTTTCATTAAGTTTCGAAAGAACTAAAATTACATTCAATAGACATTATCTATACTAATTTTTCCAACCAACCTGACTTACATTGAAAAGATCAAATATATAGGCCAAGACGCCGCTTGGGCTACCCTTCTCTTCTAACTAATATCTCTAAAAATTAGGAAACTGACAGTTCTGTGTTAAAAGACTCTTCACATGATGTTTTCCAAAAATAGACAATAGATACATCTGGCTACATCATGATTGTTTGTAATCCGCCATGAGAATTCGGTTATCGATCAGGTCTCGTCATGAGAGAGTGATGTGTCAATGCTTTTCTTCAATCAAATATCTAAACGGACAAGTGTCTGTCAGAGTCCCATTATCTATTGTAATGACTTTGATTCTTGTTGCCCGTTCATTTGCTGGGGGAATGTGTGCGGTAAGTGGCTGCTTATTTTCATGGCCATTATCAAAATGACAAAATTTATTAGGGAAATGTCTCCTTCAAAATTGTGAAGATTTTCTTTTTGTTTGCGGATGCATGAATGAAGTCAGCTAATATTGTTTATTTTGTTCGCTGGTGAGAGCTGCACGAGCTTTCTCCTCGGTCGCTTTACATTCTCTGGAATGCTTTGCATACCTTTCTTCTGACATCCTATGTGCCTTGCACATATATACGATTGTATCTTGCATCTCTATGAGCTATCTTTTGAGCCATGTCACATTCCCTTCACGACCTTGCGTTGCTGACACTTCAATGGTCTTCATCTCTAGTTGTTGTCTCATCTCTCTATTTTCCTAGTAAAGTTTAGCGATAGCTAGTTTCACCTGCTTCAGATGATGAGATGGCTCTTGATCATTTGTTAAAGATAAGACCCCCTACAAGGCTTGGAGCAGCCTCAAAACGGAAGTGACCCACTTTCGCATTTTTGGTTCTCGTGCATTGGCCTGCATTCCCTCTGAAAAGAGGAAGGCACTTGATCCACAAAGCACTGAGTGCATTTTTGTTGGATAACCTGATGGTGTGAAGGGATATTGGCTTGTTGATATTTCCTTGGACCGGCTCATCATTGAGAGTAGTGTCCAATTGGAGGAAAGTGTCTTGCATGTACCTCAGCAGTCACACATAGACACATTTACTCTTCCACTTATCCGAGATGATGAGCATGCACATGCTGACTCTTATTCAGATGAGAGTTCTAATTCAAAGGACTCACATGATTTATATTAAGATTCAGTACAGTTAGATGCAGAGTCAGAGCATCCATATGCAGTCGCAGAGCCAGAGCAGAGGCCCAAGTGGGCACATACTACTCTTCAGGATGCAGGGGATCTCGTTGGTGATCCAGCCGATACTACGAGGACTCAATCTGATTTTGAGGAGCCTCCTATTGCACTCACTTCCACTGAACCATTTCCTTCCAGGCATTTTTTCTTGGTTCAGTCTTCATATCCACAGTCTTATGGCAAGGCTGCTGAAAATCCCTTTTGGGAATCTGCCATGCAGGAGGAGTATAACTCCCTCCTCAAGAACCAGACTTGGGATCTGGTTCCCCTTCCTTCTGGGAG
>JASDQU011103757.1:42051-53976 GCA_032191745.1 Picea mariana
CACAAAGTGATATTGAATATCAATATGCTTTGTCTTTGAATGATAAGTCGGGTTCTTCGCCAGAAAAATTGCACTCTAACTGTCACACTCTATCCTTACATCTTGTTGTACCAACCCAATACTTGAACATAATATTTGTAAACGTACTGCTCCCTTACTTGCATGAGTGGCTTCCATGTATTCATCTTATGTAGTTGAAAGTGCCACTACATCCTATCTTTTGTTCATCCAACTTATTGCTCCTTCAAACAGGTTAAACACATACCCACTTGTAGAACTCTTACGATCTAGATCTCCAACCCAGTATGCATCCACAAATCCATGTATATCCACCACTCTTTCCAATACCGGTCTTCCTTGGTAGCACAATCCATAGCTAGCAGTGCCACGCAAATACCTAAAAACCCTTTTTACTGTTGTCCAATGCTCCTTCCATGGTTTGACATATACCTGCTCAAAACTCCCACTACATGTGCAATGTATGGTCTAGTATAGACCATTTCATACATCAAGCTACCAGCTACACTTGCACATGGAACACATGACATGTCCTCTTCCTCTTCATGTGTCTTGGGACACTGATCTGCAGATAAATTTACACCAACAAGAATAGGAACCTTGACTGGTTTACATTCGTGCATATTAAACCTTTGCAATATTGTCTCGACATATTTTCTCTGATTTAACCAGAGTTTCCTCGTTTTCCGATCTCTTTTAATTTCCATGCCCAAAATGAAATTTGAAGCACTAAGATCCTTCATGTCAAATTTAGAGGACAATTGAGTTTTCACATCCTAGATAATCTCCTTATTGTTTCCTATCAACAACATGTCATCCACATACAAGACCAAATAAATCAAATAATCACCAATTAATTTAAAATACACACAGTGATCATGTTTGCTTCTTTTGAAGCCAAGTCCCAATATATAAGTATCAAAATTTTGATACCACATCCTTGGTGATTGTTTTAAACCATACATGGACTTTTTCAGCTTGCATACCAACTCCCTCTTTCTCTTCACAGCATAACCTTTTGGTTGCTTCATATAGATTTCTTCTTCCAGATCCCCATGTAGGAATTTTGTCTTCACATCCATCTTTTCTACTTCAAAATCAAATGAAACAACAATAGATAACATAAATCTTATAGAGGTTAACTTGGCAAGAAGAGAAAAAATATCACCAAAATCAATTCCCTCAACCTGGGAATAACCCTTTGCTACTAACCGATCTTTGTATTTCTCCACTTTTCCTTCTGCATTCAACTTCTTTTTGAATACCCATTTGTTGCCAATGGGATTTCTTCTAGTTGACAACTCCACTAGATCCCAAGCCTCATTCTTATACAAATATGTCATTTCTTCGTCCATGGCCTTTTTCTAGAGATTTCCATCCTCTGAATCCACTACCTCCCTGACAGTTCTAGGATCTTCATTATAATAGACAAAGAAAAATTTGAACGAAAATATGATGGTGTATACCTTTCCAGTAGCCTTGTTTCTTGAACCGATCTCCTCAATATTGGAGTATGAGGATCTTCTTCTTCTTATTCTTTTTCTTCTATAGAGTCTGACTCATCATCATTTAAATCAAAATCTATTTTCCCTGGTTCCTCCTTACTTGGTAGGAATTCATGTTTAACAACATCCTTCATTTCTCTAAATACCACATCTCGGCTATACACGACCTTCTTAGTTTGTGGGTTCCAAAGCTTATAACCTTTGAGATCATCTTTATATCCAATAAATATACACTTTTCAGCCTTCTTATCTAGCTTAATCATGTTTTCCTTTGGAACATGAACATATGCATAACATCCAAATACCTTGAGATGTGAGAGAGAAGGTTCCCTACCAATCCATACCTCTTGTGGAGTCTTTTCATCCAACACTGATGAGGGTGATCTGTTGACCAGGTAACATGCAGTACCCACTGCCTCTACCCAGAATTCTTGCCCTAACCTGACACCACTGAGCATGCACCTTTCTTTTTCCATCAGCATCATGTTCATCCTTTCTACAACTCCATTTTGCTGAGGTGTATATGGAGTAGTATTTTTCCTTACTATACTGCCATTATCTGTCCCCAATGCCTTAATTCTTACTCTGACAAGGATTTTCATCACTATTGCCACTAAAGTTCATCACACTTTTCCACGTTTTTCGCCACACATATAACATCTACGTCATAAGCTCTTCATGGTTTTTTTCTCTGCCAAGAGTTTTTGTCGCTATTTCCATGCTTTTTCGTTGCAACTTTCCATGTTTTTTTGTCACACATATGGCATCTGCATCGTAATTTGTTGGTGAGTTTTTTACTTTTGCATGGTTTTTTGTCCCTATTGCGATGATGTTTCGTCACTATTGCCATGCTTTTTAAGGTAAATCTATATTGAGGATGATGACACGTGGAGGGATTATTTCGTCGTTGTTTCCACGAATACTTGGTTCGTGGATATAGCGACAAAAAAATTTCTACAAAAAATAATTTTTGCTTTCGTGGAAAGTGCGACGGATATGTGTGGAAATAGCAATGAAAAACCATGGCAAATTTGGTCATATGTAGTAGTGGGAGAAGGGGGTATGTGCCAGTTGGGCATAAGTTTAAGGAACAAAATCTTTTTATGGACATCTTTGAGGATGTTTCATAAGATGATGTCGAGTCCCCCTTTTTGGCTGAGTCACCTAAACCCACTGACATAACCTGACCCTTCGACCCTCCTAAAGTGGAACTGATCATTTCCCTGAATGCTCTCACTGGGTTCTCTACTCCCCAAACCCTCAATTTAATTGGTTACATTAAGCATCAGAAGGTCATCATCCTTATGACAGTGGAAGCATCCATAATTTTATTCATCGCCGCATTTCCCAAGAAATTAATTGCTATATCCATGCAATTAATAATTTTCAAATCATGTTTGCCAATGGCGGGTCCATGAAATGCGGGGGGCAATGTGAAAATGTGCATCTCCAAATTGGTTAATACCACATGAAATATCATATGTTTTCTATCGGCATGGGGGATTGTGACATTGTGTTGGGTGAAAAATGGCTAAGGACTCTAGGTCCCATTCTCGTGTATTTTAAGGAATTAACCATGCAATTCAACCAGGAGGGCCAACAATATAATTTCCAAGGAATCTCTTCCAGTTCCCCAGAGATCATCAGTTCCATTTGCATGGAAACAGTCCTAAAAAAAGGTCATTCTGGAATTATTGCACAAATCCATGCCATTCACGCCACTGAGACACCCTTTATGTCGCAGGACCTCCAATCCATCCTCTCCAAACATCAAGTTGTTGTTTCCACTCCCCAAGGACTTCCTCCTTCCCATCTTGTTCATGACCATTCCATTCCCCTTGTCCCCGACAACCTTCCTCCCAATGTTCATCCCTATCGTCATCCATTTTTCCAGAAAAATGAAATTGAGAAAATTGTTCAAGAATTTCTCACCGCAGGTGTTATCCATCCTAGTACAAGCCCCTACTCTTCTCCCATGGTCATGGTCCTTAATAAATTAGGCTCTTGGCGCATGTGTCCTGACTTCCGTGCCCTCAACAAACTCACCATCAAAGACAAATTTCCCATTCTTGTCATTGATGACCTATTGGATGAATTGAGTAGTGCCTAGTTCTTTACTAAACTTGATCTTCATTCTAGCTACCACCTGATATGTATGAATGAGGTAGACAATCCTAAGACTTCATTTCAAACTCATGAGAGCCACTATAAGATTTTGTTCTTTCCCTTTGGCTTGTGTAATGCTCCCTCCACTTTCCAAAGCTTCATGAATCATGTCTTCTATCCTTTTCTTTGTCATTTTTTCTTAGTTTTCTTTGATGATATCTTCATCTATAGTAAAACCTGGACAACCCATCTTTCTCATGTGGATAGAGTTCTACATCTACTCTCTCAACACCAACTTTTCGTCAAACAATCTAAATGTTCTTTTGGCACCTCAGAAGTCGAGTACTTGGTTCATATTGTTGGCAAGGTAGGTGTCAAGGTGGATTCTAAAAAGATTGAAGCTATACAGGATTGGCCTCGCCCAAGGAATCTCAAAATATAGCGTGGATTTTTGGTTTTAACAAGCTATTATCGCAAGTTTGTTAAGAATTATGGAAAGATTGTGGCACCTCTCACTACTCTCCTTAAAAATAATTCTTTCACTTGGGCTCTCTCAACTGATCAAGCATTTCAAACCTTGAAGTTTACCATGTGCACCACTCCAGTCCTGGCCCTTCCTGATTTGACAAAGACCTTTGTCCTGGAATGTGATGCTTTTGATAGAGGAATTAGAGCATTCATTATGTAAGATGGTTGACCTTTGGACTTTACCAGCAAACAATTGTTAGATAAAAATTTGGTCTAATTAATCTATGAAAAGGAAATGTTGGCTATTATGCATGCAATGGATCTTTGACGCCCTTATCTATTGGGGAAATGATTCCAAATTAATACATATCTTCAAAGCCTCAAGTATTTTCTGGAACACCGCGCTTCCTCCACTGAGCAACAAAAATTGGTGACTAATCTCTTTGGATATGATTATGAGATAATTTATAAGAAAGTAAAAGACAATGTGGTTGTTGATGCACTTTCAAGAAACTATGAAGATGAAGGATCCCTTTCTTCCCTCTCCTTCATTGTACCAAATTGGCTCCAAGTTGTTCTTTGGGAATGGATACAAGATCCCAAAATTTTGCATATGATCCAACAATTGTAGGTCAATTCTCCAATTTCCCCAGGGCACACTTGGCACAATGATGAGCTTCTCTACAAAGGTCATTTGTATTTAAGTAAACAATCACAACTTAAATACACAGTACTTTTTGAACTTCATGCTACACCCACAAATGGACACTCAGGGTTTACCAAAACCTATGACTAGGTCAAACGATCTTTTTTTTGGGGATGGTATGAAACAATACGGTCACAATTTTGTGGAAGAATGTGATGTTTTTCAAGACAACAAGGGTGAAACAGTCAAAGCTCCTGGGACACTACAACCACTTCCAATTCTGCTTTCTATTTGGAGGGATATCTCTATGGATTTTATTGTTGGATTACCTAAATCGGGCAATAAATCAATCATCATGGTGGTTGTTTATCGTCTTTCCAAGTATGCTCATTTATGTGCTCTTCAACACCCATTTACCGCCTCCACTATGGCTCAACGTTTCATGGATCAGGTCTTGAAGCTTCATGGCATGTCTCATTCTATTGCTTCTAATCGAGACCCCACTCTCACCAACAATTTTTGGCAAGAACTATTTAGGCTATAGGGAACCCAATTGCATCTCAACATGACTTATCATTCCCAGACTGATGGTCAAACCAAAGTCATCAACAAGTGTTTGGAAACATATTTGAGGTGTTTTTCATCGAAAAGGCCAAACCAATGGGCTCAATGGTTACCACTAGTTGAATGATGGTACAACACTTCTTACCATACAACTACCCGCATGACTCCTTTTGAAGCAATATATGGACAAAAGCCACCTTTAGTTCTCTCATACTTTCCAGGTGTCTCGAAGGTCTAGGCGATTAACCAAATACTTACAGCTTGAGAGGATATTCTTTGTACCCTTAAAGAGAATTTGGTCATGGCCCATAATCGCATGAAGCAGCAGGAAGATCAAGGTCTCTCTGAACATCAATTTGTTGAAGGAGACCAGGTGTTTCTTTGATTGCAACATTATATGTAAACTTCCCTCAAGGCTGACCATTGTTAGAAATTGGCGCCCAAATGTTATGGTTCTTATATCATTCTCAAGTTTGTGGGACATGTGGCCTATCAGTTAGCTTTGCCCAATCATTCTAAGATCCATATTGCTTTTCATGTCTCCTAATTAAAGAAGGTGATTGGAACTAAGTTCCAAACTCAAACCATCCTTCCTAAGTTGGATGAAGAAGGCTCCATTTGGTTGCAACCACAACCAGTTTTCGACCAGCGTGAGCATCGTCTGTGTCAACGCACCATCAAGGAACTGTTAATCCAGTGGAAATATACAACTCCAATAGATGCCACTTGGGAACCAACTACCATTTTGCAACAATTTCCTCATCTGAAACCTTGAGGACAAATTTGTTTATAAGGGGGAGGACATTTTAGGGACCTAACCTCCCTAACCCCTCACGTAGGTAGAATAATATATTTCCATGTAATAAAGGAAAATATTAATAAGGATTAGAAATCAGGAAGAACAAGTCAAATGTAAGAAGACCTAATAGAAGCTTATGCTTCTAAAAGAATCATCCTATAGATTGTTCTTTTGGATAGACATATTTAGTATAAATAGGATTAGATGGTTTTAGCACTAAGAATCACCCTCAGACTGTTAGAGGATAAGCCCAGTACCCATTAACAAGTTTAAGAGATAACTCTTAAATGTCGTGTCAAATGGATAGAACTCAGTTCAACAATGTCAAAACATAGGATATTTTGGATGAAGTGCATCTACAAAAGAGGTTATGTTTTAACTTAGGTCAGGGTTTTGAGGATTAGTGTGGATAGGAGGAATACTTGGTAAGAAAATGAAGTGAATCTACCACTAGCTTCAGGCTATGCCAGTAGACAAAGAAGATACATGCTTCAGATACAATAACTTACTAAATCCAAGTAAACAAAACTCTAAGAAAGCTATAACAGTATAACAATCAAGCATCCATTGTCATACAGCTACAAAACATCATTTGAATGCTTCAATGACAGTAAAATTTCATAGAGACAGAGATTAAGATGCCAAAAAGAAAGCTAACTTCCATTAAACAAGATTTCATCATATCTGATACATCAAAACCAGAGTAGGCTCTGTTTCATTAACATCACTAAAAAGGTCTTTTACATCAACCATTCGATCCTGAAAAATTAAATCAAATTTAAAAGGGTGGATCAACAAGGAAGAGCAAGAAAGGTAGAGGGAAAAAAACTGTCAGCGGAAGCATTCCATTGGGCATGGAGTCAACACATCCTATAGATCAAAGGCACTCAAGCTCATACCAGACCAAAAGGGATATGATTGATGGATGGAGGTATAAGAAATATAACACAAATAACAATATCATCAAGCAAATATCCTCTCTACAAAAATGACTTAAAAGATAACTGGAACCAATTTCATGAAAGGAGGCAATTACTACAAATCATTTGCATCTCACGAATCTCCTGCCTAATGAACAACCATTGATCTTCAATGATTGCAATTCCCTTCAAAAAATATAACAAGATAAAATGATAAAAAATAACACAAAGTATGATAAGCAACTGTCATGAATCTCTAATGGAATAAATGATAATTACAACAGGCCCTCGTGGTTACAATTGAGCAACTAAACTGCTCCTCTATCTCTCTTCTCTCTTGGATCATGAATCCAACCCTCTTCAAGAGCTCCCTTCTCTCGTAAATATAAAATATAATCCAAAGATCCTTAGGAGGTGGAATCCCATCTCTTTCATTGGATTATAATCCTTGGAGATAGGTGGCAACAATCAAAGAGACACAAATCCAACAAACTGCTAATTTTCAGGAAATTGTTGGAAGTCATTAATAAATTGTTTCCACCTCACTGCACGACGTCTTTAATGGAGATAAAACTTAGGTGCAAGAGTCCCTTGACATATAACTAATCCATGAGAATCCATTAGAACCCTCCTTGACAAGTGGAAACCTCCCAACAAGGCGAACATCCAATCAACTATGCAAAACAGAGAATTTGCAATAGATTTCACAGTGCACATGTGTTTTAATTGTTTCTCTCAAATTCCAAACTGGGTTAGGCTGAAATTTGGTCAAAAAGTCAACATGGACATCATCTTCCTCCAAAAACAATTTCAGAGAAACCCACTTCGTTGTTTTGGTTTTATGATCAAATTTGTAACAATAACCGCTACTGGAAATTCCATAGCGCCCTCCTATAAAACTACTATGCAGATTTCGTAGTGCCTTTTCTATGTCTGGATAAGTGATTCCATAGTGCCTTTTCTGTGTCTGGCTAAGTGATTCCATAGTGCCTTTTCTATGTCTGGATAGGTGATTACATAGCTCCTTTGGTAGCGCATCTACATAACAATATGTGTAGACGATTTTGTAGCACCAGGCACTACAAAATCTTTGTGTTTTTCTCTGTGATGCAACAACTCTTCAAAAACACAAAAATTCTTAGTTGATGGATTATGAGATTGTAGATGCCTCTAGTAGGTGCAATTATAATATTTCCTTAACACTTCAAGTTTGCAAAAACTAATCACCATAAAAAATGGGTCATCATCATCTCCAATTTCCCTCTGTCAGCCAATCTGCAACAGATTTCACAGCGCCTGTCTAAACTAGGAGTAGAATTCAAATATTTGATAAAATAGTTAGACAACTTTAATGACCAAATCTCAATTATTTCCTTTTAAAACATGGATGCTGAAAACAATGAGATCGACTGACACCAACTTCATAAATGCAATAATGGTAATGAGGGAAGATGCGCTCAAGATGCGCTACGAAATCTCTGATTCACTGGTGCTGCGAAATGACCAAATTTGCTACTGCAATTTTTTGTGCTAACAGAAGGTATAATAATTCTTTTCTTGGGTATTATTGTAATAGAGCTCTGCTCTGCTGCAGGTTGCCCCCTTGAAGAGATAAGTGAACATTGCTATCATTAATCAAGGTGTTCTTTCTAGCATTATTCTAGTATTATTCTCGTATTTCTTTAGTTATATCATTGTTGTTATGCCATTTCTAGATAAACTATTTATGTTCTTCATACTATTTTATATATGGAATACTACAAAATATATCATTATGAAACTCTATTTTTATCTAAATTAAAAATAATATATGAAAATAAAAAATTAGAAAAATAATATCGTTATTTAAATATAAAATAAGTCCCAGATGAAACATAATTCAGATAAGGTGAGAACATACCCATAACTGTAATTTAACCATTAATATGATGTACAACAGTTATTGTTAATGTTGTAATAATAGTGTATTATTAATAATGTGTATTAAGTAGTTTATTAACAAAAGTGTATTAATTGAATTGATAAGGTTTTTAAGTTACACACATTACACTAATACACTTGTAAGGAATATACATTGTAGTGATTTTCCTTAATGATAAGAATAGTGTGAAATTTTACAAAATTGTCCTTTGTCAAAAGGATTGGTTGAGATGTTTGTAGTTTGGTTTGTAATGTAACAATATTCAAATAAGTAATATGAATTTGGATTAATTATTGAATATAATGTTGATGGATTTTAATGTGTTTGTTTTGTGAATGGTACATTAGGTGATGATTAATTTTAAAAGGTGGTGAGTAATTTTAATGGAACCCTAATTATCACAATGAAATGAAGTTCGTTGCAACTTACAAAATCCACGCTCATCCAATCATGTTAGAGTCTATACTATCTCCTATCTAGTTGTGACAACACCTTTGTGTTCAACCTTGGTGGAAGAGAAAGAAATCATAAACTCGTTCTTACTTGACAAAGAAAAAGAACCTAAGCCAAAATAATATGCATAGCCAAAAGTGGATTTCCCCTCATCATGATCTCCACACCAATTTGAGACAATGTATCCAACCAATGCAATATTACCCTCGTAAGATCATTCAATACAAAACTAATAGATACCCTTAAAATATCTAATGGTTATATTTGTTACTTGACAATTAATTTCTTTAGGCTCTTGCATACACCTAGAAGAAAGATTTATATTAAAGCTGATATTTGGTTTACTATGAGTCAAATATATGAGATTACTCACAAGTTTTTGATACATAGTGGTATCATGATGTACATTGAGAAGTATAGATGTACAATGAAAAGTTAATTTAACTCTAGATTAAAAATGGATAGGAAAATGTTTATAATTTTCAAGGTAAAACCTTTCCATGAGATCAATAGTATATTTATGATTTGAAATGACAATTCCATCATTAAATTGCAAAACTTGAATATTAATAAATTAGTGCAAAAGCCTAAGTCCATCATTTCAAATGTCTTAACAAGTTTATTCTTAATGTCATGGACTATGTTCATGAAACTACTAATGGAAATCAAATTATCCATATATAAGATGCACACAAAAATTTTATTATTAACAAGTTTTACATAAATATTTAGATATGAATGAAAATGAGTTAAGCCATTACCAAGCAATAACTTATCAATATTCTCATACTAAATCCTTGGACCCTATTTCAACCCATAAAGAGAATTCTTCAACTTAGAAATAAGCTTAAAGTTTTATACTAACAAAACCTAGGGGTTTTACATATAAATCTGCTCACAAAGAGATCCATTCAAGAAGTGAAGCTTCACATCCATACGTTGGCTTCCTAATGAAAATTAATAGCAAGTGCAAGTGGAAGTACAATATAAATGTAAAGAGATCCATTCAAGAAGTGAGACTTCACATCCATACGTTGGCTTCCTAATGAAAACTAATAGCAAGTGCAAGTGGAAGTACAATATAAATGAAATCTATATTAGCAATAGAGATAAAGGTTTTAGTATAGTGAAAATACCTTCTTTCTAAGAGATTCCCCTACTAACCAAGAAAGCTTTATGTTTTTCAATCTTACCATTTGATGAAAACAAGCTTATGTACATCCATTTACATCCAACAACATTTTTTTGGGTGGAAGTGGTACAAATTCCCAAATAGAATTCTCCGTTAAGAAGTTGTATTAATCTCCAATAACATATTCTCACTTTTACATGGCATAAGCGTTTTGATAGAACTATGGATCACAGGTATCCATGTCCATTGACATAATCTCAAAGTTAGTTTGTTGCTTCTGAGCACGAATCTTGTGAGTGTATAAAACATCACCTACATCACATCATAACATGTTTCTTAAGAGTTTTTACAACCCACTCAGGATGAAAATCTTGAGCAACAAAAGAATATCTAAGTGTAAATATAGCATGTCAAGGAGACTCAATAAATGCTACCTCACCATTATACTCTATCACTAGAAACATCTAAATTAAGAAACAATAAAACATTAATAAGATAAACAGTAACATAATCAAATGTTAAAGAAAAAGATTAAGTTGAATAAGGGGACTTCCTTTCGAACATAGTATCTCTTCGACTAATGAAACCAATAATAGATGGATCATATAAGTGGAATAGCATGGGCTCCTCATTGTAACAAAGAAAATCTAAATTTGTGACTCTTTCAATTCCAATTTCTTCCTTTCTATCATATAAAATATGAGCTCCAAAACCATAAGCCTAAAGTGAGGAATAGAAGACTTCCATCCATTCCAATATTATTTAGGTGTAATGTTCCTAATAAATCTAGCAGGAATGTGCATTAATATATATGATGAAAAATCCACTTTCTCTACCTACAATTTGAAATCCAACACTTAAGCTAGAGAATGGACTTGATCATATGAACAAAGAGTTTTGTTCTTCTTTTCAAGAACACCATTATATTGAAAGGTATACAATTTAGTGTGCAATTTTGTTATTGATGGGATGTAATAAGCTCCTTTATTTTGTAATCTGTTAGAGTACAGCTGCATAGTCTTTACTCTTGGCTTTTATTTAATGGTAAACCAAACTTCATTGGAGATGCACATACATCATTGAAAATAGAATGGTTTAAAAGAAAGCAAGAGCGCATTTCAGTTAGCCATAGCAGGAAAATGTAACACCCTATTTCCCCCAACTTGTAAATATAACTGGACTGGCCAAGGACTATGGCAATCTCATACATGTGAATATGTGATGTAAATGGACCTTGAGGAAGAGGTCAAAGAATGTGAATAAAATTTTAAATTTATTGCAGGACTGTTGATGAGGGGATGTGCAGAAAAAGAGACCACGATGGCGGTGGAAGGCACCTGAAAAGGTGGCGTTAACTTCCACCGAGAATTAAATACCATATTTGGACTCCACT
>JASDQU011103758.1:0-11717 GCA_032191745.1 Picea mariana
GATTTAGACCATTAGTTGTAATTTAGATTAGTAATGTTATTTTAATTATGTCGGCTTTAGGCCATTCTTTGTAATTATACCTCCTAGTCTCCTATATATACCAAGGAGACATTTTCATTTTGAATCATCTTGTACTTGAACATTTTAAGTGGGGTAAAAGGAGGTTTCCCCCTTGAAGAGGCTTATTATCTGAAATTATCTTAGTTTCAAGGCGTTGAGTACTTTTCCTGAGGTTTTTCCATGCTATATTGATGATTGGTTCTTAACAACCTCCTACATTTTATGGTGAGCACAAGAAGAATGAAGATGCAGAGACATGTTTTTCTGGCATGAGAAAGTATTTTCAATTGCATAAGTATTCTTCTCATCTAGAAGGAATAATTTCCATCTATAAACTCAAGGGAAAGTCATCCATGTGGTAGGATCATCTTGTGTAGGTGCAACACATTAAAGAGAAAAATGTTACTTGGAAGGAATTCAAGAAGTATTTTGAAAATAAATATTTGACTAAGAGATATTAAGACAGGAAAATGAAAGAGTTCTTTGAACTCAAAATTAGGATTATGACCATAGATGAATATAAAAGAAGGTTTTTAGAACTGATAAAGTATGTTTCTTTCATCAAGGATGAGACAGTTAAGATTCAAATGTATTTGAGTGGATTTCCATCATTCCTCAGTGACAAAATACAATATGATGATCCCAAAATATTGGAGGATACAAGAAGGCGAGATAAATGCCTATATGATAAACAAAAAGCAAGGCCAACTTTCCAAAAATCTTTGGAAGACARGAAGAAATTCAAGATGGATCAGAGGAAGAAGGGGACTAAGTCACCATTCTTCAGAAATAATACTCAGGGACAACCAACTTCCAAAGAATCCTGAATGATGGAGATAGGGGGTTGAAGGCCAAGGCAACCACCTATTCAATGTTGKGGTTGTAAAGGAGATCATATATTTAGAGATTGCCCTCAAAGAGGTGAAAAAGTGAGGATTGTTCACAATGTACAACAAGATGAAAYAGTKRAGKACGTGGGAAGAATTGTACCAATGATCTATGCAGCCCTGGACAACAAGAAACCAGAGTATCAACCACATATGATTGAAGTGGAAGGTATGATCAACAACCAAACCATTCCTATTTTAATTAATTCAGGAGCTAGTCATAGTTATATAGATCCTAAGATGGTGGAAAGTTTTCACTTTCCAAGAAGCAAGCATGGAAAATATTGATTGGTGCAACTCGCAACTAGAGCCAAAATAAAAGTTAATCAGATATTTAAGTCATGTCTTATGGGCATGAATGGACTGAACACCAAGGCAGATTTGAACATCTTGCCTTTAGGTTCCTATGACTATTTAATTGAGATGGATTGGTTGCACCAAAATCATGTTATCCAATACTATCATAACAAGGCATTTACTTCCTTGTATGAGGAAGGGAACCTAATAACAGTGCAGGAAATTCCAATGGCAGTAATCGTCAGATAAATTTCAGTATTGCAACTAAAGAAATGTTACAAAAAAGGGTGTTAAATATTTGCATATAAAATGGAAGAAACACCTAAAGATAGGGTGTAAAATATTGAAGATTATGCATTCCTAAAAGAGTTTGAATATTGTTTAAGGAAATACCAGGATTACCCCCTAAAAGAGACATTTATTTCTCCATAAATCCAATGCCTAGAGCAGCTCTAGTTGTTATCTCCCAAATAATTTTTTATTTTTATTTTGGAGTCTTAGGTGGTTAATTGAGTCATGAATTATTTTAGGGCCCATCACAAGTTGTTTTAGTCATTTATGTTCCAAAATGATCCATCATTTCACTTCAAATCACAAAGGGATGTCCTTTTTGAAATAATTCCTCATTATGATAATTTGGTAGCGCAACGCGTTATTTTAACACTAAGTGCGCTACCAACTCATGAAAAAACTATGTTTTTTCATTTTAAGACTTTTGAAGTGAAATAGGTATATCAAAAAGTTTTTTCAAGGTTCTTAAATCATCATCAAGTCTTGAGATCCTCTTCTAAAGTTGTATCTCATCATCAAAGAAGTATTGTAAAGGTTTTCTGGGAACCAAGGAAGTTTTGTCCTTAAAGGTTTTTTCTCTAATTTTCTTATGTGCAAAAGTATTTGCAGCATGTGCTTGGATATCAAATGTCACCAAGGAAAGATCCTATCCTCGAGAAGAGGCCAGGATCTATGGTTAGGTTTGAACCTACGGATAGTACTCTTATTGAGAAAAACTATAACCATGTGGACTCCTTCAAGAACATAGGATGCTGGAGGTTTTGTCAAAATCTAGAAGGGAATCAACTAGAGAAAGAGAGGAAGATGCATATGCTAGAAACATAGAGGAACCTTTTTAATAGTTTGTGTTGAATATCAAAAACCCTAGGAAGTGCTAAATACATAATAAATTCATATCACAAGAATACTTTGTTTTTAGAGTTTATTGATGGAATTTGTAAAAGAGGGATATGTTTACAGTGACAGTATGGTAAATGGTTCTCTTCAGGGTGCATGGTATTCATCTTCCAAGAAGTAATTCCATAGGCATTGATTGTTTTTTTTTTTTTAAGTAAAAGGCGGAACCTATTATATTATAACTTCAGAAAAGGAGTACACATGACACGCAGGTGCCAGCTATCCTGCCTATGTAGGAAACCAAGACAGCTGGCCTGCCCACAGTAGCATGCAAAATCATAGAGTTCATTGTGCCACCCTACCCGTAGGAAACCAGGGTATACATCCAGAATTGACAGCATTCCAGTGAGGTCTGTTCTAATGCTAACCATGCTAACAACTAAAGAGATACATCTCTGGTAAATGACTACAGAAAAAGATTTGGAAAACATGCAAGATAGAAAAACCTATTCCCTGGAGTCCTCGTGAACGTCTGTCGCTTTTCCATTGCTGGATGGGATGAAATACAACTGAGAACAGGTTGGGCATTGTTGTCGAGGAGTGGCACTGGAATAGGCCGCATAGAGCATGTCCAAGTGTTGGCTAACGCAGACTGCTCTGAAAATTTGATCATCGACCAGGCTTCAAACGTCAAATATCAACTACAGATGCTCTGGGTGCAGGAGAGGTGGCGAGGGCAGCGTCTGCGGCTTGTCGTCCATTTCCCGACGTCCCGGTGGCTCCTTGTTGGGCTGCAATTCTGTGGTATCTTTCGGTGGCTCCTCCTTGACCAAAAAAGTGGTGGGCTCTTCGTTGTGTGCTGCGTAGGGACCTGAGGTGCCTTTTGAGCGAGGCGGTGCTTCTGCTTCAACAATACATGTCGGGGGGTTCCAATTGTCTGGAACAATAAACATCCTGCTCTCCGAAAAGTCTGGTGGGAGATCCATGTCCAGGTATTCTTCTACAAAAGTTCTGGGGGGAGAGCTTGCTACCGTGTTCACTCGACGTTGTCTCTGCTTAGCCATGATCATAGCCCACTTAAATTTCCTGTGTCTCTTCCTTCTGGAGTCAGCCGCGTACCATCCAGCTCCCCTGCAGGGCTTCCCTCTCACCCTCGGCATGGCAAGAGAATGGATCAATGCCAGAGTGCTGAGAACACTGCTGCTACCCCACTTCTCAGCAAGCTTCGAGTGCACACTAATATTTTCGGCAAGGCGGGCAAAGGAATAAATTATAGTTGCAGCCATTAAAGCCGAGAGCTTAATGCTCTGGCTATCCGTCCTGTAATAGCTCGTGCGAGGCCCCATCAGAGAACGGAGGCCGATGGAGGTGGTGCCCTTCATAAATAGCTGAGTGTGTGGTGAGATCCATTATAAATGGCCTCTCCCATATCGCCTCCATGTGCCTCACCTTTACCGCGTGTCACCCCATTTGGGGCCCATAGGAATTGATTGTTTATCTAAAGCAATTGAAGTATTACATTTTGGCATACACATTTTTTGTAAAATGAAGTATGGGGAACTTTAAATGATTAAGTCTGATATATTGTGTTGAAACAATTTTCAATTTTTTTATCTTCAAGACTAAAACCTTCCTTTTTCGGGTTTCGACTTTTCATAAAGCATAACCCTCACTATCATTTCCAAAAGGTCAGTACCGAAATCCCGACAAGCTTTAATTTTTAAATAATAAAAGGAAAAAAATAAAAAATGTTATAAAAGTCCCAATGCGCTTTCTGTAAAGTTATTTTTTAAATCACGAAAAAGCTTAAAACCTAAAGGAGTTAAGGTTAACCTTTAAAAGGCTTTTGGGATTCGGGGTTTACTGAGATCATATGTTTTAATACATATCCAATCATGAAATCTTGATCCTCGATTACCCGAAAAATGGAAGTTACTAATTATTAAAGATTGCATTAATCGTATCGCAATTTTGGGATATAGGGTTCAACGATAACATACCTCTTGTCAACATGATCCCCGAAATCCCGAAACGTGAAATCCCGACTCATAATCTATGTTTAGACTGATTTAACCCTCTTTTGGAAGCTAGTCCTTAATCCTGATTAATTAATTCACTAATACGAAAATTTAAGGCTTAATTTAATCTCATCGTGATTTCACAATTTCGGGAGTCGGGGTTTATCAATGACATACCTCATGTATCTACAATCCCCGAAACCCTGCAACATGAAGTCTTGAACCATAATCAACTTTTAAACTGGACTAACTCTGTTTTAAAAACTCGATTAACGGTAATTAAGCTTCTTAGGTATTTTCTTATTTTCGGTATTGTTGAATGAAATTTTTCAAATTTTGAATCTGGGATTGTCAAAATATGGCCTTATTAATAAATAGATAACCGATAAATGTTGCATGTATCTCAGAAATATTTTTTCCATTAAATGTAATTGATTACAGGTCAGCTGCATCAATGTTTTTGTCATTAAATGAGTTTAAGGCGAATTTAAAATCTATGTTCCAAAACCTATGCTTGTTCTATCCTTCAAAGGTAATTCACATTCAGCCAAGCTCATTGGCTTCTTTTCTGTGACAAGTTTTCCTTCTAACATAAAGCTATGGCGCCAAAGAAAGCACCGAAGAAGAGTGAAGATACATAGGAGATGTGTAACCCATAAGGAGATATCATATGCGACACTACGTCGCACGCCATTGACTCAATTAAATCCTGGACACAAATTTATGAATTCTTGGATTACGAAATCAAAAATTCTCTTGCTAATTCCAAGAATCACTTTCGGGATATAGCAGAATCGGAGCTTCATAAGATTGCAGCATGCCCTCGGCTCATGGCATACAACAACATTATCAATTGGGCCTTGGAGAAGGTCGATATCCCGACAAGAAGCATTTTAAACGATCAAGCAGTCGTTGTCGGCTCATTCAGGCCAGAGCATATATGAGTAATGTACAAACTCTCACCAAAGCCTAAGCACATTTATAATGTCGAGTTTTTAGTTGAATTTCAAAGGAAAGAGTGTACTGAGGCAGACCAAAGTTATCTCGATTTAATTAGAGAATGGTGGAGATGTCCATCAAAATTTAGGGCCGATACCCATGGAGTTTATGCCACAACATGTTTAAATGAGTACATGGTCTATGTAGCTATTATGCTGTGTATACTTTTCAGGAAAAAGAATCCCTGCCATTTTCCTACAGAATGGGTGCCCTTTTTAGAAGAAGCATCAAAAGGACACACTTTTAACTGGAGCAAGATTTTGTCTGATAATCTAGCCCAAGAAGTTTCAAATTACAGAGTTGCAAGATCTAAAGGTCAGTCATTGGCCTCTTACATGTCAGCGTACATTATGGATGCAATCTGTTTTGTGACTCCATTTCCCCTGATGAATTGGAGTTGGAACATGGCCTGCCCCGAACCCATTCACGAGTATCACTCTATGCTATGGGAATAAAATTCTAAGAATGTGTTTTACAAAATTTGTCATTTCATAGTAATTCCAATGCATAAAAATTTTTATGGCTGTGAACCCCCTCGCATTTCTGAGCCAGTATCAGAAAACCTCAAAGCAATAGCCGACTGGTTCACTGATGAAAACTTCTCTTACATTAGGGTTTATGGGTGCTCAATCCCCCCTCATGCGCTTCCAAAGTTCCTCCCAGACAGACTGGTATTGAGGGAGGTAGCCCACCAAATAGTGAAAGGTGGTATTGGAATAGAGCTAAAGGCAGCTCAAAAGAAGTCCTGGCCAATTTTCCCTGTACATATTGGGAAATTTTCATTGCTAAACCTAGGCCATTCTAAAGTGGAAGACAAATCACTAGAAGAAGTTAAACTGGTAGATATTGAACACAGAAATCTTGACCCTTATCACCTAACTTACAGAATGGTTTCATGTCCTTCCAAGGTCACAGGCGAAGTTGTTTGCCAAAGGTTTTTCAGGGTGAATCCACGAACCCTCCTCCAGAGCTGGAAGGGCCTCCCCCAGGTTTTGAAACATATGCACAGGATAAAGAAAATACAAAGGGAAGTATGAAGGATATTGAAATGCCTTCAAAAGAAACAAAAGTTCCTCACAAAGAGAAATCAGAGTCAGGGAAAGGAAAGGAGTTGGAAACATCCATAGAAATCTCTGAGGATTTTCCCAAAAAAGTAGGAGGAACAACATCAATGGAACTTGGAAGTCCTATTAATTCTTTGACCCCATTGCAGTCTACTTATGGAAACCCCCAAGAGGGAGCTCTATATGTTAGTGATATCAAACCCATTTCTAGGGATGAGATTCCTTCCTCTGATTACTTTTTCAGTAAAAAGAGAAAGACTATCCTGAAACAGGAAATGCATCCTAGGGGAGACATGATGATAAAAAAGCACAAGATCATTGTAGATGGAAAAAAACTTAAAGAGGGGAAATTCGCTACAGAAATAGTAGGCACAATGGGAGCCTTAGCATCGACAACTTTATACTCAGTGGGTAATTTGAGAACTATGTTGCAGCAGAAAGATCAGATGATAGCTCAGCTACAAAATCAATTAAAGGATACTGAAAGAAGTATCAGTCAGGAGATAAACAAGGGTCTAGAATGAGCGCAATTCAATGAAATTCAAGAGATTCAAAAACTGAAAGCAAGCTTAGATGAAGCAAACCTGAAAATACAGGTCAGTCAAGCACAAGTCCTACAACAAGAAGAAATGAATAAACAGTTACAAAATAAGATTAATTCCATTCAAAATCAATTGGTAGAGCTTGAAATATTCCAAACCCAGGTGTTGGAAATACATACAGAGATAGAAAAAGAGCAACAGGGAGTGTTTTTTAAGCTGGAATTTATTCAGAATTACTTTCAGGAAACAAGTAAATCCTTGGAGAGTATTCTCCTGAAAGAGAGAGAAGTGAAAGCAGCCAGAACAAATTTTCAAAAAGAAGTGGCTCTTTCAACAAAAGAGGAGTTCGGAGAGACTCAAAAGCTATCTGTTTCAGAACAAATTAAAGGTGATATAATAATCAAGGTATGAGAGGCAAACCTAGAAGAAAACAAGAAAATAACTAGAGAGGTTAATGACGACTGTCAAGGAATTTTTGACCTTTTAGAGAAAGCTTCATTAAACATTGGAAGAAACAACTGTCCAGGGTTATTAGGAGAAATTAAAATTGTTAAGCATCAGTTAAGATTCAAGGAGGATCTAGAAGAAATTCAGGTAGAGATCCCACAAATAAAGGTAATCAATGTCACTCAAATCGAAAAATAGATAGTGATGTCGAACTTAAACTTACAAACTATTAAGTTCACAAGAAAGATAATCGAAGATTGTCTGCCTGAACTACAGAGAAAGTTCTTCCTATTTGGGGCGAAATATATTCCAGAAGCTCCCAGAGTTTTGGTGCAATTTCTGGGAAAATGTACTTGTTGTCTTAAAATAGAAGAAGGAAGTTCATCAACACAGACATGAAATACTGTTCTGGATATTTTCATCATTGAAATAATAAAGTAGTTAAAATAGAAATGTAAACGGTTCAACATTTCTCATTCATGTAACCGTAGTATTCGGAAGTTAGTTAATCACCAACGAGAAAAAGGTTTGGTGATCATGTATAAATATAATTTCACAAGACTGAAAAAAGGATTTTGTTTTTTGGGAGCTGACTGTATGAGAAGTTTTTGGATTTACAATGATATAGATAATGCAGAAGAGATTTTGAATTCTGTCACCTTGAAGCTATGTGTCCCTTCACTCTGTTTTCAATATCTTTCAACATCTTTCATTTCATGTCTTTCTAATAAATGATCAGCTATAGTTTAATTCAAAATTCTATTGTAGTTTGAATTTATTTGATTATCTAATCATTTACATTTTTTCCTCTATGATTGCTATCAACAGTTTCAAGACCTGTAGGTCATTTGGATGGTTATATTGTATACTTCATTAGAAATTTCATTTTTCTCTCCTTCTTCTGTTATGATATGAGATTCTTTCATGATTAAAGCCTCATATTTTCGGCAACGTTACTTTTGTTATTATTTTACTATTCTCAAATTGTTTCAAGTACAGGAAACAACCTCTACTGTTATCGTGTTATTATTTTGAGTTCCAAAATTCCTTCTCTATTTTATCCCTCAAAACTAAAGAAAAAAATCTTTAAACATTTTATAATTCAATAATATTTTACTCCCCATGACTATCCCAAATAATAGACAGCCTAACATAGAACCTGGCCTTCAAGTTCAAACTAGCATTGCTTTGAACTTATTTAATACTATCCTGCAAACAACAACTATCCGGGTTGAATTAGAATTCTCGTGGGCAGTTATCGAGAGAGATGTCAACATCCAAGAACAATGGGAAGCTAGACAAAGACAATTGAGAAACCAACTCTGATTTACCCTTCACATTCGTTTCTTACCCCTTAATTCTCATTATCTTTTCGGATGCCTTGATGATATACTTTAGAGCCTTAAAGTATAAACTCAAGAACAACATATTGCAAGATTTTATATGTTATGAAGTCAAATTTCAGGTCTTAAAGTAGCCTTTTCCATTATTCATTTCAGGTTTTAAAACAATTTTGGACAAAATTGTTGAAAACAGTCACCTACAAGAGTTTGTAGCGCAAACTGTGTTTTTTCTGTGTATTGCGCTACCAACTCTTCAAACTTTCAACATGGATGAGATTTGGTCAAAATTCAACTTGGAAAGAGGATTTTTGGGTCAAGGTGGCCACATATATTTTAATATAAGAACACCCCCCATAAAATCATGCAGGTGGCACTTTGTTTTTTCAATGGAAACATTCTAGGGATCAAATCCTAGATTGTAGGAATATGACTAGATTTTGGAAATCTGTGTTTTCCTGTTTTAGTCATCTTTTTTTGAGATATATTCTGATGATATGGAAAGGTATTTTTTGAAAGTTTTTTCACAAGAGTGAGCTCCTGTTAAAAAAAATCTTTCAATTTTCCAACAGATGTTTGGATTCTGGAGATATAGGTGAATCTTTGAGCATCATTTTCCAGAAATTTGACAGTTTGTATTTTCCATCCACCTCATAAATTTGAATTTGACTTGGATAACTAAAGATAGGTGAAGAGGTTATGAGATCCATTTATTTTGGATATATATGAGCATGTAATCTCTATAAATAGAACCAAAGGGAGGAGCTAAAAAGTAGGTTAGATTTTGGAGATCTTTGAGACACTTTTTTCTTGTAAAGACTTTGATATATACATTGGAATGATAAGATTCTCTCATTGATATTGTTCAGTCCTCTGTTCATTTACTTTATTTTGTACTTGTGAGTTGAATATCATATTCATTTCTCTTGTTTACTTAATGATTGATCACTGTCATCTTATCTTTGCATTAGTAAAATAGAATCATAAGTATTATTTACTTGTTATATTCGACCTTTCATATATATTTTTAATGTATGTGATGTTGTTGATATAGTTAGTATTATTCACCCATCTGAGTTTAAAAACCATATGATCAATACCTTTTGAGAGCCTTATTTTGTCTGAGTATGTTCAAATTTCCTTGAGTGAAGGAGTGAGTGTGTGAGTGATTCAATTTTGATCCAATTTTATATATTTCATTAAACATTTGATTAAGTTACTAGGCTCTTTCGATCTACAACCTAGAGAGACTCCTGGAGTGATAACACCAGTGTCCAAGACCCCTTACAGGATGAGTACACCAGAATTGAAGGAGTTGCGAATGAAACTTGAATAGATTATGAAGAAGGGGTATATATGCCCAAGTGTGTCACCTTAGGGTGCCCCAGTTTTATTTGTGAAGAAAAAGGATGGAACATTGAGACTTTGAATTGACTTTAGGAAGTTGAATAAAGTAACTGTTAGGAATAAATATCCCTTGCCAAGGATCTATGACCACTTTGATCAGTTGAAAGATGCAAAAATATTCTCCAATATTGATCTTAGGTTAGGTTATCATCAAGTAAGAATTAAAGAAGAATACATCAGCAAGACTTCTTTCAGAACAAGGTATGGTCATTATGATTTCACAGTGGTGCCATTTGGGTTATCAAATGCACCAGTTGTCTTCATGTGTTTAATGCATGGTATTTTCAGAGAATACTTATATAAGTTTGTCATTGTATTTTTAGATGACATTCTTCCATATTCTAAGTCAAAGGAAGAGCATGAAAAACACTTGAGGATGGTATTGTAAGTATTAAGGGAGCATTAGTTGTATGTGAAATTGAGTAAGTGCTCATTTTATCAGAAGAAAATTCATTATTTGGGACATATCATTTTAGAGGAAGGGATAGCAGTGGATCCTGAGAAGATAGAAGCCAATAGAGGATGGTCAACGCCAAAGAATGTGATGGAGGTCAGATCATTCATGGGCCTTGCAATCTACTATTGGAGATTTATTGAAGGATTCTCAAATATTGCACACCTAATCACTTCTTTGCAAAAGAAGGGTGTGAAGTTTTAGTGGAAATTGGATTGTGAAAAGAGTTTCCAACACTTGAAGAAATTATTAATAAGTTCTCGAATACTAAGGATTGCATATACAAATTAAGACTTCATTGTATGGATAGATGCATGCAAATAAGGACTTGGAGGAGTCCTCAGTCAAAATGAGTTTGTTGTATGTTATGAATCAAGGAAGTTGAAGGAGCATGAAAGGTACTATGCCACTCATGATTTGGAGTTGGAAAACATAGTGCATGCCTTGAGGAAGTGGAGGCACTAAATCATGGGGAAAAGGTTTGATCTAAGGATAGACCATAATTTTCTGAAATATTTATTTGATCAACCAACTCTAAATGTCAGGAAAAGCTGATGGTTAGAATTTCTCAATGAATATGACTTTGATATAAAGCATATCAAAGGGAAAGAGAACAAGGTGGTTGATGCACTTAGCATAAGAGTGCATGAGTTGCATGCTACAATTATTAGCATGTACCGATCATATTTTAAAGACAAAATTTTGGAGGCTGCAAAATCAGATTTTCAATACGAGTTAGTGGAAAAATTACAGCAAGGTATTTTGGAGCAGAAACTTGAAGACTATAAGCTAGAAAATGATGAAATTCTCATACACAGTGGTAGAATTTATGTACCAAATTCCCAAGAATTGAAAAATATGATATTGAGAGAAATGCATAATGTACCTTATGTTGGGCACCCAGGTTATCAGAAAATTATTGCAGTTGTCAAGATCCAATATTATTGGCTAGGAATGAAGAAAGAAGTTGATGATTTTATTGCCAAATGTTTGGAATGTCAAAAGGTAAAGGCTGAGCATAGACACCCAGCTAGTTTTCTACATCCATTACCCATTCCTGAATGGAAATGGGAA
>JASDQU011103758.1:14729-29815 GCA_032191745.1 Picea mariana
CAAGGATGGGGACAAGTGGGCCAAAGTAGATCCCAACATGACAAGTTTCAAGTTGGGAACATGCATACATATAGTTTGGAATTAGTTCATTCATTCATTGATTCCATCATCATTCA
This sequence comes from Picea mariana, assembly GCA_032191745.1. Taxonomy (NCBI): domain Eukaryota; kingdom Viridiplantae; phylum Streptophyta; class Pinopsida; order Pinales; family Pinaceae; genus Picea; species Picea mariana. The sequence continues at coordinate 14,846 of JASDQU011103758.1, forward strand.
CTCACTCATTCAGTTTTTTCCGTACCTTCCTGTACCTGTATCCATACTGTTAGAACTCTGTAAATTTGTTCGGCTGATAAAACAAATGACAGAGGTAACCTACAAACCACTTTAGAGTTGGGTACTAGCCTACTAATCTTAGAGAGGGATCTCTCCTGTCACTTGGTCTTTAATATATGAGTTTTCTCTAGCAATTCAATGGCTAGGTTTAGTTGTTTTGAAGGGTTTTTTATAATTTTGCTGGCAAGGAAGGGTAGGGACACTTAGGGCTATGGAGTCAAACTTTTGAAATGAATGGAAGCACTGAATGGTCGGTGGAACTCTGCAGAGGATAAAGGCTAAATGAGGTGATAAATCTAAGTTATAAAATGTAAATTTGCAAAGTGTAAGAAGAAAGGAAAAACATATAACTATATCAAAGCATTAAATCAATGAATTATGACTTAGTTAGGAAGAACTTAAAACAATTTAAATTGCTTAAGMCAAGAGCATCACGAGATGAATTATGGGACTTTAACTATCCAATTTAAATAGAATACAGTGTAAATGAAATCATAAATAAAGGAAATACATACAAAGAGAGAAGACGAAACTCAGACCACCACCATTATAATCTTTTCATGGAAAACTCAGGACATCTGCATGTGTATTCTATTCAGCTTCAGAAAATTGAATTCAAGTTCCAAATAGCTAAAATCATTCCCTTGCACTTATGCCAACCCCTAATATTTATACAAGTTGATATCCTTCATTTTGAAACCAATTACAATGATGAAAATGAAAATTTTTGGTTTTGAAACCGTTTAAAATGATTAAAATAAGATGTTTTGGTTTGGGAACTGATTGCAATGATTAGAAAGGAATGTTTCTTGATCCAAATTTTGACTCCTCTGGCACTTCAGTCTCATTCTTTGCCACTTTGTTTTCTCTGGTATTCCACATGATTTTCCATCTTTAGTGACATATAGCCATCATCTACTGGACCCTAGAAAACTGCATTTTGTCTTACTTATCCATACTATCTCCTTCCATTACCAGTCAGAAGGAATATCATAATATGTCATTTCCTTTATCAGGATCTCTAGGTCAATGCAAGAAGCATATGACATGACTGGTATTCCAAGCTTGACTGCTTTGAACTGATTCAGAATTCCAACTCTGTAATCAGATGCTCAACTAATGTATCTCCTTTCAGATTTTCCTCCAAGGTTTCGAACTTGGAGTGATCCATTCTGCACTGATTGAGGTGAGCATCGTATTCTTCCCGATCATACAATTTTCCCTTTCCATCCAAAAATGGTGGAAGTCCTTTGATAAACAATCCTTTGAACAAATCCTTGAACTCATGTACACTCTATTGCATCTGTGTTGCCTTGGTTTAGACTGATTTAAATAGGTTATGTTTAGCAATAACCCTCCTAGCCTAGATAATTAATGTAGGTCTGAAGGTCTGGAATAGGAACAATGTTGAGTATATTTATGGAATTATGGGCTCATTCTGATGGTTTCTTTGCTAAAGTTTCATTCACAATAGTGCATCTGCTTATGGATATCATGGCTATACTATCTTTATCATTAATGAAATTCAAATATGTTTTGAACTTGGCAGCTTCCGTAGCTATAGAGTCCCAGATGATATGCTTGGCCCCTTGCAATAGGCCTTTGCCTCTTAACCTCATATTTAATTTATCTATTATTTCCTGCAAGAATTCATTCTTTTTTTAAATTGAACCATTCTTTCATCCTTTGTCTGCATCTCCTGCTTCAATTTCTCTATGCTTCCTTTTATCCCTTTGATTTCTCCTTCTTTCAAGATTACTTGTGACAAAGCTTGGACAAGTCCTTTAGTGTTTGACCCAACTTCTGGAGAAAGAGTTGCAAATACAACCTTTTTTAGTAGTTTTGTCTTCTCTTGTGACCATTTCACCTTTTCTTGTTCTAAATGCAACACTCTAGCCTTGTAGTCCAATGTCTCTTGACGAAGTGTTTCATTTTCCTATTCTAGAGCAACCAATTATGTTGTTTGTGGATGCTATGTAGAAGACATTTTCAATTTCTTTTGTAGACTTTGAATTAATTTGTCTTTCTCATCCAATGAGGATTTCAACCTCTTGACCTGATTCTTCCAAGCTCTGTTGGATGCCTTTTCCTACCTCAAATGTCCTTCCGATTTCATGGCATAATATGACAGTTTTGAATTCTTCAAGCTTAAACTCAAGTAATCCAAATACAACAAATTACCGATATGCTTATGGAATTTGACCTTGTCTGGAGCATTGTTGTCATATCTTATATTTATCTCAGAGACTTTGTCTTCATCTGCAACTACAATGTTAAAGGTCCTCTTTTCAATGTCTCTTACTGTGAACACAAAATATTTATGTTGGGAAATATTTTGCACTTCAGGGACAAAATCCCTCGACTCACCTAGAGCTATATTACCCTTCTCAGCATACTATTTTTCCAAATCTTCTCTAGATTGATAAACTGCCTCAGATGTTTTATCAAATATATATTTATGGTTGCTAAATTTTCTTGAACTACCTTCACTTTGGAGTTTACTTTCCTTTTCGACCTCTACAGTGTTGGTACCACTTTCCACCATATCTAGATTTACTTGTTCTCTGGGATGTTCCTCTTCTAAATCCACTATCTGTGTAGACTTTTTAATCTTCATCTTATTTGGGGAAGTTTTTTGGTCACTGATGCACATGGCCTCTGAAATGATTCTCTTACTGTAAAAAGTTATCTTAGGAACTTTGACTATCAGTTTCTGATAAGATTGTTGTGTTTGAATTTGTTGTAGGGTTGCCTCCACTTGTTGTTTTTGAGTTGTTTGCAAGATTTCTTCCATATCAACACAGACTTCTAGGTTTTCCATCTTATCAAAATCCTCAACCTGCTCATGCTCATAAGGGGCCTATTTATTCATCAATATTTAATTTGGTGTGGATCATATATTCTTCCTTGTAGTTGTGAAAAAACAAACTCTTTGAGCTTTGCTTGAACTTGAGATAAGAATGATCTGGTTTTGACAATGAAAGGTCTAATGATAAAAGGGAACTTGAGTTTGGAGGCTTTGTGCAACTTCAGGAAATGATATGTCTCAAATATAATTCTCTGACTGAAGAATTCAAGGGAAAATATTCTAGGGGTTAGAAAAATAGGCAATAGGTAAGGAGATTCATGGAAACCATAAACCCAGATTATTGTTGAGTGCATGAATAATACCCAATCCCCCACTCTGTTCTCTAGATTTGGTTGTAGATATCTCCTCATGTCATCCAAAACTCTAGATAGGTTGGTATTGAAAATCAAACTGTAAACTCTAGACATGACTTTGTTGATGAATATAAGTAATGTAATCCTTTTACATTCAGTTGACACAAATGTTTCTTCGGGATATTTTCTCTTGTTGGTTTCCAGGAAAATTTTCAACAGAAGGTGTAGTATTTAAAATGTCTTAGAGAGAGAAAATTCACTAGTTGTTTAAGGATATTATTAGCTAGGAAATGATCAAAGATGATACGGACTAACAAACCAGACTCTAACTTTAAAAAGTTTAAAATGAAACCAAACATGACTTCAACCACATATTTGTCATTGTCTAGACCTAAAACTTGACTCAATAAGGAGTAGACCCATTAGACTTCAATGACTATTATACTCACATTCATCGACAAAGAAAGAGCCTCTGAAAAATGTCCAGGTTTGATAATTGTGTGTAAAAATAGATCTTGTACCTCTGATGGACATTCTTTATATACCCTAATCATCTTTTCTTCATTGAAAGGTTCAGAAATTGCGGAAAAAGACTTTGGTATACCGAGGGACTCTTGAATTGACATACTCTCTATTCTACAAAAGACTTCGGACCCTTGTTTATTCATGAAAACTCTTTCTTCATGGGAATACTGTTCGGCACACCAACCTATAAATTCGAGAAACAAGAAAGAAATTTCGATAACATAAGGGACTATGGTGGCCTAGACTGATTCGAGGAATTGTATACATCTTCTTGCTTTATCAGACAAGTTTCTCTTGGACACATAGATATGTAAAATAGTGATTTCGGTATAAAAAATATATGAATCTTGGTCAATTAGGGCTTCTTCATTTTCCACAGGATCTTGTTCTACTATTGAGGTTATGATGGGATCCATGATTTCGATGAAAAATACCTAGAAACGAGCAGAAATGGCATGTAGTTGGTGTATTGTTGAGCTCCAGTTGAAACATGGTGGTCACACCAAGGTTTTAACAGTCCAGCATTCAAAATAAAATAAAACAAATGAGAAAATTTCCTTTTATACTTTTCCACTTTTGGGGGGCATGAGAAAGTGGTTTGAGGAAACCCACTTTTCATCTCTAAATGCACTTGGTGGTGCCAAGTAACCCCAAACGAAAACCATGGTTTAAATTTTGGGTCTGCTCTCCAAAACTACCCCTATGCAAATTCTCCCTCCGAAATCATTCTCGATCATTGATCTTGAGAAATCATGATCCATGATGTGTCGGGCCTAATAATATTTTCTCTCCTGCCATATTTAGCCCCTCCTTGCCATATTTATCCCCTTTCCTAGTTTATCAGGCTTCCAAACCGGTTTAGCGTCCCACTAGATTCTAAAAACTTGATTTCACAAAAAAAAAAATTAATGGTGACTAACATGGGCTCCAACTAGGGATGTTATCCTCTCAGTGAAGTGGAAAAGAATGACAGACCAAGTGCCTGTCCATTGGGATTTATTTCACTCATGCAACTAAATCGATCAACATCTATTTCACGAAACTTTGTTCACATAACTCAAACTATACTCATCATAACTCAAGGCCTTCGCTTCGGGCTTCAATTTCTGCTGATTTGATTTTAATTTCTTCAACTGAAAAACAAAAATGGTTATATGCAATGAAATGGAAAGGGTGAAAATTTCTTTAAGCGAGATAATGCTTGAGAAACCTAGCATTCATAGGTCCTTCACCAACGAGATCTCCATTATGTTCATGTAGCANAGTGCCCGTCCATTGGGATTTATTTCACTCATGCAACTAAATCAATCAACATCTATTTCACGAAACTTCGTTCACATAACTCAAACTATACTCATCATAACTCAAGGCCTTCGCTTCGGGCTTCAATTTCTGCTGATTTGATTTTAATTTCTTCAACTGAAAAACAAAAATGGTTATATGCAATGAAATGGAAAGGGTAAAAATTTCTTTAAGCGAGATAATTCTTGAGAAACCTAGCATTCATAGGTCCTTCACCAACGAGATCTCCATTATGTTCATGTAGCAGATAGGCATTATTTCCATGGTATGCCACAATTTTGAATGGTCCCAGCCACATATGGTCGAATTTTCCATGCTTTCCTATGTCTTCATTCCTAGAATCCCATTTCAACACCAAATCCCCCACCTTGAAATCATTTTCCTTAGTATGCCTTCCAAAATCCCTTTCAATCCTCTCTTGGTGTAGTTGAGAGTTGTTGAATGATTTCTCTCTTGTTTTCTAAACATTTATTAGTTCATTTGTCCTCCTTTGAGTGGCATCCGGTTCAACATCTTGCTCCTTTAGCAATATCATCAGTGGAAATCCTAATGAAGTAGGAAAAACTTCCTCTGTACCATACACAATTTGTAAAGTTGAAGTGGAAATAGACCTTTTAGTATTGATCCTGTCAGCCCATACTGCATAAATAAGCTTCTTGTGCCAAGCCTTTTTGTTATCTTGTAGTAGTTTTTTGATAATTCTGGTCAAACTTTTATTGGATGACTCAGCCAACCCATTACCTTAGGGGTAATAAGTTGTGGAATGGCCAAGAGTTATATTGTAATCATTGCAAAACTTTTCCATATTTTTGGACTTGAATGTTGTTGCATTGTCAGTAACGATTTTAATTGAACACCAAATCTAGACAAAATATTGTTTTCCAAAAATTGAATGATAACAATATATGTGGCTTACCTTGTGGGGACTGCTTCAATCCACTTGGTGAAGTAGTTTGTGGCTGTCAGTATCCACTTATGTTGATATGAGGACTGTCGATGAATTTATCCTATGAAATCAAGGCCCCATTGTCTAAAAGGTGTTTCAACAAAGATAGGCTTCAAGGGAAAAGGTTGTAGTTTTCTCTTTCCATCAAAAATTTGGCATTCATGACAGCTTGAAACTTCTTTGTAAACATCATAAAAAATTCTAGGATAATAGAACCCAACCCTCAATATATTGTGCACAATAGTTTTCCAATAATGGTTCCCTCCACAATCACCTTTATGAAACTTTATGGTGGTTTTCTCTACTTCTTCCTCCAACAAACAACTCAACAAGATCCCACCTGGATCCTTCCAATACAATGATTGGTTTAGAATACAAAACTTTGTTTCTTTTAGCATCAAAAACCTGGCCTTGGTTTTTCTCAATTTAGGAGGAGCCCGCAAATTTCTCAACACATAAATAATCTCATCATACCATGAGGAGTCAAGTATTTTTTAGGATACCTAAGGGACCTTTTCTTCTTCTGAATCTACTGACAAATCAACAATGAAATTAATTACCAATACCTCACAATTTGACTGTGCCATCATATTTGCAAGTCACTGCCCCTTGATCAACTTTGTAGGTTTGATATTGAGGTCATACCCCAACAACATAGCTATACACTTGCCCATTTTACCCTCAGGATCAGGCTAAGTCAAAATGTCCTTCAGAGAACTGTTGGGCACATAAGCAATGGTATGGGAATGCAAGATATAAACTCTAAAGTCCTTCAGGTCCTTGACCAATGCATAAGCCTTCTTTTCCATGATATCATAATTTAATGGGGAATCCATCAATGTATTTATGTAGTAGGATATAGGCCTTTCAAAGTTATGTTCATATTTTTGTAACAAAACACCATCAATGGTGTGTTCTGAGGAAAAATAAAACAATATAAAGTCTTTTTCAAAACTGGGACTCACCAACACTACGGATTTGGTCAATGCCACTTTAATATCTTCAAAAGACTTCCTGTCTTCAGGGATCCAATTTATCTCACTTCCTTTATTGAGCATGTTAGTGATATGCTTTATGATTTCAGCCATATTAGGGATGAACCTTCTCAGAAAATTTACTTTCCCTAGAAAAGATTGTACTTCTTTCTTTATTCTAGGTGTGCCAATTTTAAGGATTCCTTCAAATTTGATGGGATCTATATTTATTCCCTCCTTTGAAATAATGTTACCAAGAAAATTTCCCTATTCCATGCCAAAACTAGACTTCTTGGGGTTCAATGAGATGCCAAACTTCCTACATTTCTGAAAATACCTCCTTAGATGTTTAAGATGTTCATCATCAGAAACTAAATATACAGTGATATCATCTAAGTAAATAACAATAAATTTATCTTTCTCATCTGCAAAGGCTATATCCATAGCCCTTTGGAAATTTGCTCCTGCATTCATGAGCCCAAAATGAATTTTGGCATACATGAAGGTGCCCCATGGTGTTGTAAAGGTTGTCTTTTCCTGATCATCAAGGTGTACCATGATTTGGTTGTACCCAAAGAAACCATCCAACATTGATACCTTTTTTAGAACCAACCACCTTCTACAAAATGTGATCCACCTTGGGCAGTGGGTAATTGTCCTTGAGAGATACCCTATTCAGATTCTGAAATTCCACACATAATATGATCTCTCCACTCTTCTTCCTAACAAGTATCAGATTTTCCACCCACTTAGAAAATCTCAAAGACACTATGATATTGGCTTCAAACAAATTATTTATCTCCTTTTCAATCAAGGGAAGCAACAAAGGATTAATTCTTCTTAATTTTTGCTTGAAAGTTTTGTGATCCTCCTTTATTGGAATCACATGCTAAATCACCTTAGTATCATAGACCTTTATATCTTCATAGCTCCATGCAAAAACATCAATAAATTATTTCATTAAATTGTTATACCTTTGCTTGACCTCTAGTCTAAGCATCTTAGATAGCTTGATGATCTTGGGATCTTCCTGAGTCCCAATATTGTAATCTTCAACATCTTCATCATTAGCAGTAATTTTAGGATTCCTGACCACATCATTGTTGTCAAAGAATTTTTCTAATGGGACCAAGCCTTTGGGAATGATGTTATTTTTTAGCTGCATTATATCCTTACCAATAATCTGATTCTTGAAATAGTCATCATTTGCGAACACAACTACATCTTCTTCTTCATAACAATATTCCTCATCAATGTTCAAATTTGCAAATGCACCATCCATATTAAGGAAACTTTATACTTGTTTGTCATGTTCAAAAACCTTCCAATACTTAATATTATCATGTATTGTTGGCCTATGCTTGACCTCAATCTCATATCCTCTATTAGGAAAAACTGCAATTTTGAAAACTGAGGCTGAAGTAGCTAGAGAATCAACAATCTAATTCTTCCCCCTTGGAATCACTGAGAGACTATATTCTGAATATTCTTCAAGAATGTCAAGCACTATATTCCTATATGCTCTTAATCTAGGATTCTTTTCTTTATATATAGCCTTCACCTGATTTATAGTTAACTTAGAATATCCATCTACATCTATCCTCCTAGCACCCATTTCTTTCAAAGTATTCAATCCCAACACTAATGCCTCATATTCAGCCATATTATTTATGCAATAAATTTTTTTTTTATAAGAACAAAGTTTTGTGGCCAATTTGGGGGGCTTAATCCACACACCAACTCCTGCTCCTTCTATTGACAGCTCCATCAAAGCTCATATTACACATTTCATTTTTTGCACTATTTTGTTGATCTAAAATTTATTTTGTTTGTTGATTAGGTTTGTCTTTGATGGTCATATCAGTCTTTGGCACCTTCTCTTCAGAACTCAAATCATTAAAGAAAATGGAAGAACCAATCTCAGTCTCCACATAGTAAATGAGATGGTTTTTTGGCTGGGCTTTGTTATTGACCATGTACTTGAGAAACAATTCCCTGTACAACCTCATATCTTGGCCAAAAATAGGGATAGTGGCATATGACATATCCATTTGCAAAGCCCCTTTCAGGTTTGTAGCCCATGATCTAGATAACATCATGCCAAATTTAGGACAGATATCAACAACTATCACATCCATGACCATATTTTTTGCTGGAATTTGAGATAAAGATACTACCATATCTTTGGTTAGGCCTAAGCACTTTACCTTCCTTGAATCAAAGGAGAAAAATTCTTTGTAAGGCCTTGTAATTTATAGACCCACTTGGTCCATGGCCACCTTGGGCATTAGATTATGGGATTCTACTGAATCTAACACAACATTGTGCAAAGTCATATCATGAATATTCAGACTAACATAGAAAGGAGGGACCTCATCAGCATCACTACTCTCCTCTACATGTGGGCCAAAAAAGATGGTGGGATGATCATATTGTATATTTAGAGTATCAAACTTTTCTTCCATCTTGAGCATCTTAATGATCTTATTTCTATATTCACTATTCTTTATCAACTCATTGAATGGAACCAAGATTTTAATTTTGGCTATCTCACTTTCAAAGTTAAAGGAATATGAGGTTTTTTCTACCTCTTTGATGATTGCCTCCTTTCTTGGTCCAGGTACTTTCTTTGGAGGTTCTTCCTTCTACTTTCCTTTCTCCACACCATCCTTTGCAACAGATTCCTTCTTAGGATAACTCAAAGAAGGTGTATTATTTTGAGATTCTTTGCTGGGATTTCCCTTTGGAGGATTTGCAGGCACCTTTTTGCTTCGAAGATTGTATTTTTTCTGGAATTGCATGATGGAATTATGCGGTTCTTTCTGATAGTATTCCTTTTCCACTGACAACCTTTCATCATTCTCCTACATGAATATATCATTTGCATCTATGAACTGATCATGTTCTTCTTTGGTCAAAAACACCTATGTTTCGTCACCATCACAACAATGCATATTGTCTTAAAAGGTTTCATCAAAATTTCCATTTACATAATTATTTTGAAAAGGAGGCCTTATTTGTTCATCACCATGGTTCCTATGATCTCTTTGTCTGATCTGTGGGACTGTTGGTCTCCTTTGATTTCTGCATGGAAAATCAGCCTACTCTTTGGTGTTAGGCTTATTGTCTAAGGACATCCTTTCCATGAGTTTTTCTATGGTCTTCATAATTAGTTCAAATCTTTCTTCTGATGACTGTCAAGTTGAAGGTTGTGCCTTATCTTGAAACTTTTTTATGTCTCTGTCAGAATTATATTTGATCTTTCCTAAAGCCATTAGATTTACTTCAACTTCTATTGCATCACTCATCATGTCATCTAGTGAATTGGATCTTCTCTCCCTCAATAATAGAGAAAAATCATTTTCAAAGGAATCAACATATCTAAGTTGATCAGCTCTAGGAGGAGGTTTTACTTCAGTGGGAATTGAGTTGTAAACTTTCATAAATCTAGCTGAAAACTCGTGTACTTTTTCATCAGGTGACCTTCTCATGTTGTGGTACTGGGTTAGCAATTGAAGGGGGTTCTTCTTGTCACCCCACTTTGCAAGAAAACTTGATTCAAAGGCCTCAAAATCTAGGATACTTGCTGCTGGGAGAGATCTGAACCATTTTTTGACTTCACCTGCAAGACTTTTTGCAAACAACCTCATTTTTGCATCTTCATAATCTACTTCTTCTAGGTCTACAAAATCATTGAACCAATCTAAGTGTTTTTGGGCTGACACATTGCCTTCAACATCATACAACTTAATCCTCTGATTATAGTCCCGAGGTAATTCATGTAACTGGGAAGGTAGAACAAGAGGGGAAAACCTAGCTTCCATTGTTGCAGTAAGGAATTCAAGTGGTTGATTGTTCTGAGTAGGAATCATAGTGGGTCTAATAGGGGAAGATGAAATTAAATCTTGGAACGTCTTCTCATCAAAGATGATTTCATTCAAATTGGATTCAGATCTAGTTTTGAACAGAGTTTGCTCAAATTTCAAATCAAAATCAAGGTCTTCAATGCTTTTTACTCCATCTTTGGCAAAGATAGATTTCTATCCAGACAAAAAACTGAGCTTATTGGCCTTTATTTTCTTTTGTGTACAATTTTATCAAGATCATATATAGGGATTATTGCTTCTGGGTCTGGATTTCTTCTAGTATGAATTCTCTTGGGAGCTAGGATTTATTTATCAAACTACTTTAATCCACTAGTATATTTATAATAGAGTCTCCAGGGTAAATTTGGTTTTATCCAATAAGGTGTTTGATTCACTGTCACCCTCAGGAATCAAATCTGAAGCTTTAAATCATTCTTTAAAGGTAAAATCTTATGTTTCATCCTTGGTAATAGTGCCAAAATGTTAGAACTCTGTAAATTTGTTTGGATGATAAAAAAAACGATAGAGGTAACCTACAAACCACTTTAGAGTTGGGTACTAGACTGCTCAACTTAGAGAGGGATCTCTCATGTCACTTTGTCTTTAATATATGATTTTTCTTTAGCAATTCAATGGCTAGGTTTAGTTGTTTTGAAGGGTTTTTTATAATTTTGTTGGCAAGGAAGGGGAGGGACACTTAGGGCTATGGAGTCAAAATTTTGAAACAAATGGAAGCACTGATTGGTCAATAGAACTCTCCATAGGATAAAGGCTAAATGAGGTGATAAATATGAGTTATTAATTGTAAATTTGCAGAGTGTAAGAAGAAAGGAAAAACATATAAATGTATCAGAGCATTAAATAAATGAAATCTGACTTGGTTAGGAAGAACTTAACACATTTTAAATCGCTTAATCCAAGAGCATCACGAGATGAATTATAGGCCTTTAACTATCCAATTTAAACAGAAGACAATGTAAATGAAATCTGAAATATAGGAAATACATACAAAGAGAGAAGATGAAACTTAGACCACCACCATTAGAATATTTTCATGGAAAACTCAGGACATATGCATGTGTATTATATTCATCTTCAGAAAATTACATTCAAATTCCAAATAGCTAAAATTGTTCCCTTGCACTTCTGCCAACCCATAATACATTTAGAACTCCTAATATTTATACAAGTTGAGCTCCTCCAGTTTGAAATGGATTACAATGACCAAAATGAAACGTTTTGGTTTTGAAACCATTTACAATGATTAAAATAAGATGTTTTGGTTTGGGAACCGATTACAATGATTAGCAAGGAATGTTTCCTGATCCGGATTTTGACTCCTCTGACGCTTCAGTCCCGTTCTTTGCCACTTGTTCTTCTCTGTTCTTCCACACGATTTGCCATCTCTAGTGACATCTGGCCATCATCTATTGGACCCTGGAAAACTACATTTTTTCTTACCCAGCCATACTATCTCCTTCCATTGTAAGTCAGAAGAAATATCATAATCTATAATTTCCTTTATCAGGATCTCTAGGTCAATGCAAGAAGCATATGACATGACTAGTAGTCCAAGATTGACTACTTTGAACTGATTCATAATTTCAAACTTTGTAATCAAATTCTCAACTAATGTAGCTCCTTTCAGATTTTCCTCCAGGGTTTCGAAATTCGAGTGATCCATTCTGCATTGAGTGAGGCGAGCATTGTATTCTTCCTGATCATACAATTTTCCCTTTCCATCCCAAAATGGTGGAAGTCCTTTGATAAACAATTCTTCAAACAAATCCTTGAACTCTTGTACACTATGTTCCATCTGTGTTGCCTTGGTTTGGACTGATTTGAATAGGTTATGTTTAGCAATAACCCTCCTGGCCCAGATAATCAATGTATTTTTGTCTTTAACCCCAATTGTCTGAAGGTCTGCAATAGTAACAACATTGAGTAGATTTATGGCATTATGGGGCCATTCTGATTATTTCTTTGCTAAATTTTCATTCACAACAATGCATATGCTTCTGGTTGTGATGGCTATACTGTCTTTATCATTAATGAAATTAAAATATGTTATGATCTTGAAAGCTTCAGCAGCTATAGAGTCCCATATGATATGCTTGGCCCCTTGCAATAGGCCTTTGCCTCTTAACCTCATATTCAATTTATTTATTCTTTCTTGCAAGACTTCATTCTCTTTTTGGAACTGAGCCATTCTTTCATCCTTTGTCTACATCTCCTGATTCAATTTCTCTATGCTTCCTTTTAGCCCTTTGATTTCTCCTTCTTTCAAGCTTACCTGTGACATAGCCTAGACAATTCCTTCAATGTTTGACCCAACTGTTACAACAACAGCTGCAACTACATCCTTGTTTAGTAGTTCTATCTTCTCTTGTCACCATTTCACCTTTTCTCATTCTAGTTGCAACACTCTAGCCTTGTAGTCCAATGTCTCTTGACGAAGTGTTTCATTTTTCTATTCTAGAGAAACCAATTTTTATGTTTGTGGACGCTTTGTAGTAAACATTTTCAATTTATTCTTTGGACTTTGAATTAATATGTCTTTCTCATCCAATGAGGATTTCAACCCTTGGGGGCCTTCATATTCCAACCTCTTGTCTTGAGTCTTCCAAGATCTGCTGGATTCCTTTTCTTGCCTCAACTGTCCTTCCAATTTCATTGCATAAGATGACAGTTTTGAATTCTTCAAGCTTAAACTCAAGTAATCAGAATACAACATATCATTGGTATGCTTATGGAGTTTGACCTTGTCTGGAGCACTGATGTTGTCATATCTTATCTTTATTTCAGAGATTTTGTCTTCATCTGCAATTGCAATGTTAAAGGTCCTCTTTTCAATGTCTCTTACTGTGAACATAGAATATTTACGCTAGGAAATATTTTCCACTTCAGGGACTAAATCCCTCATATCACCTAGAGCTATATTACCCTTCTCAACATACTGTTTTTCCAAATCTTCTCTAGATTGATAAACTGCCTCAGATGTTTTATCAAAGATATATTTCTTGCTGCTAAAGGTTCTTGAGCTACCTTCACTTTGGATTTTACTTTCCTTTTCGACCTCTACAATGTTGGTACCACTTTCCACCATATCTATATTTACTTTTTCTTTGGGCTCTTCCTCTTCTAAATCCACTATCTGTGTAGACTATGTAATCTTCATCTTCTTTGGGGAAGTTTTTTGGTCACTGATGCCCATGGGCTATGAACTGCTTCTCATGTTGTAAACACTTTTCTTAGGAACTTTGACTATTAGTTTCTAAGAAACTTGTTGTGTTTGAATTTGTTGCATGGTTTCCTCCACTTGTTGTGTTTGATTTGTTTGCATTATTGCTTCCATATCAACACATACTTCTAGGTTTTCCAACTTATCAAAACCCTCAACCTGTTCATGCTCATAAGGGGCATGTTTGTTCTTCAATATTCTCTTGGATATTATTTTGTGTGGATCATATCTTCTTCCCTGTAGTTGTGCAAAACCAAACTCTGTGATCTTTTCTTGAACCTGAGATAAGCATGATTTGGTTTTGACAATGAAGGGGCCAATGATAAAAGGGAACTTGAGGTTGGAGGCTTTGCACAACTTCAGGAAATTCTTTGTCTCAGATATAATTTTATTCCTGATGACTTCAAGGGAAAAGATTCTATGGGTCAGAAAAATAGGAAATAGGTAAGGGGATTCATGGAAACCATAAACCAGATTACTGTTGAGTGCATCAATAGTACCTAATACTCCACTTTGTTCTATGGATTTGGATGTAGATAGCACCTCATGTCATCCAAAACTCTAGGTAAGATGGTATTGAAAATCAAACTCTAAAATCTAGACATGACTTTGTTGATGAAGATAAGCAATGTAATCCTTTTACATTCAGTTGACACAAATGTTTCTTCAGGAAATTCTCTCTTGTTGGTTTCCGGGAAAATTTTCAACAAATAGGTGTAGTATCTTAAATGTCTTAGAGAGCAAAAACTCACAAGCTTTTTATGGATACTATCATCTAGGAAATGATCAAAGTTGATACGGACTGACATACCGGACTCTAACTTAAAAAAGGTTAAAATGAAACCAAGCATGACTTCAACCACATATTTGTCATTGTCTACACCTAAAACTTGA
>JASDQU011103760.1:0-25834 GCA_032191745.1 Picea mariana
AATCCTCCTGGATCCCAAACGTTCTCCTACAGTTGTATTTCTTATCCTCTGCTTCATTGTTGTTGTTGCTTCTGCATCTTCCCTGTTGCTCATGCAGGTTCCTTTCTTTCCAGCTTCTCCTTGACGACAAATTCTTCTGCTGACCTCAACATCAGCTTTCGTATCTCCTCTATGGCTTCGTCCAGTTGCTTCATCAGCTGGCTCGGCTTGTGCATTATGCTCAGATGAAACTCTTCATGCTTCTCCATGGGTAGGTCGTCTTGATCTCCCATGTCGCTTTCATCCCTTGTGACGTTGACTGGCCATTCTGTTGCACACTCCAATTTTGTAGTCCTTCCACTAAACTATTGTTCAACTATCTCTTCTGACAGACTAACTTCTGTCAGTTCTCTTGTTGGTTCTATTCTAGCTTCCCCCAGCTGCAACTCATGTCAGTATGTCTCCTCTGGCATCACTATCTCTTGGCAGCCACCTTCTGGTTCCGAACTGTCCAACCAATCCTCCAGTGCCTTTAACTCCATTTCCCACTAAGTGAGTAACTCAATTGGGTACTCCCCTTCTGTTGGGATAGACTTCAGTATATGTTCCTCCTTCTCCATGACAGTCTCAGCTCGTTGTCCTTTTGCTACTACCTCTGCAACAAATATGCTAGCCTCTCCTCGGTTGTTTGGCAGGAATATCTCGATTCCTCCAATGACCAGAACGCTCCTCTGATCCTTCTCCTCTGTGATGAAAGTTTCCAACTTGTCATCATCTTCATTCACGTGACTTATTGCTCTGTATGAATCTTCATATGGATGAGACCTTTCTTCTTCCTCCTCTCCATATGTCAACACCCCTTCCTGACATGAACTCTCAGCTGATCTCTTCTCTTCTCCCTTTCCCACTTGGAAATTTGGGATGTCTCCTCTGCCCACCTGGTAGTTTACGAGATCAACTGACCCCTTCACATTTCCCACTTAGAAACCTACAAGATTCCTCCCATATCTCTTTCCCTCGCCACTGAGGTTTTCGACATATCTCAACCACCTCCTCAACACCTGTTGTTTCTTTCGAGCCAACAACTTTCGAACATGCCACTTAGCTTACCGTTTCAAAGGCCACTCATATCTCCATCACACCTTTTCTTTCTGTTGCATCTTAAATGCTAGTCTCTCCACCTTTGTGGATTTCACTGAGCTCCTTGTCCATCTCTGCTTTGATTCTCTGTGGGTAGTCTTCCCTTTGACCATGTTTATGGCCTTCAACGGCCATCCTAATTCACCTGCAGCTCACCTAGTTGCTTACCATCTGTTGCGCACCTCACAATAGTCTCCACAGAGCATCCTACTATGTCTCTCTTCACCTTTGCCTACAATCTACAAACAATCAAGCTTTTATACCACTCTAGCGTAGACCCCCACCTTATCTCCAAAGGGCTACTTGACCTCCCGGTCTAGGATCATTCAAGTCACTGAGTTGAATTGGCTCGTCGGGATCCCGATGGGAACCAATTCAAATTGACACAGGCCCTTCCACTTTTTGCGTAGGTCGTATGACACCTGCGGACCCTCTCCTTAGCGTTGATCAAATCTCAAGGACAATGGGAACTAACTCTCCTTGCTAATCCCTACCTCTTATGTGTCCATGGATTTCGACTGTGGACCAGCTCCCTTCCTGACTCTGCGCTTCGAAGCTTTTGCGAGATACTTTCTCCCTTTATCCCAATCCCCGAATCGGTGAATTCTCCAGGACCATATCTATGGTCCACGTTCTTCTCACAACCAACAGCTATGATCTACTCTTCGACTTCGTCCTTCAGAAGTTTTCACTTATCCTATCTTTGTCTCTCTCGATTTGTGAATCAACGAAGTGTCGATCCAATTCCATGTGTCCTATCCCAATGGATGCCTAGGATTGCTTCAGCTCCTGGCTCTTTGGGTATTCTCTCGATGTTCTCCCCCGATATCTCCCAGAGCACTACTCCTTCGGTTTGTGTGGATTTCTTCCACACGTCCCTTCCAGATCCAATGGTATGGATTCAAACCGCTCTTCGCGACTTCACGAAGATCTTTGTTTTCTCTTGGAAAACTCTCAGAGATCCCGCTCTCAGATCTCCCAACCTTCTTCCACCTGTCTCCTCCTGAAGATGGACAATTTCACGGTCTTCAGGACTTCGCAAGTCCTCAACCCCCTTGCTCACTTAGCGCAATTTTCTTCTCGAGACTTAGGTTCTTCTCGAACTTCCTTGCAGAGTTCTGTGCAAACTCTTTTGCGAATTTTCTCCGCTTGAAAACCTTCAAGGTTCCCAGTTCCTCTGCATCCTTTAGTGAAATTTCTTGTGCCCTCCTAGCAACTTAACACCCTTCCTCCTGAGCTTGTAAGATGAACTTACAATATCCTTGGTGCACTCCTTGCGCTTAGCTAATCCTTTCGATGGCTTCTCCCTTAGCCTATCTGGAAGTCTTAAGGAATATCCTTTCCTTTGTCGATGCACTCATGCAAATCCTTCCTTCCTCAAAGTGTTCAGCAACCCTGGGGTTCTCTTAAGGATTCCAACACTTCAAAATGTTTTTTCTCTTGTACGCTCTCGTACTTGCTCTATGCCCTCCTGGAAAAGTATTCCAGAGTATTTAGTAACTCTGCATTGTGTTTCCTCCTACACATTCTTTCTTTCCAAGGTACCCAACCACCTTGAAATTTCCTCCCAATTCTGTGAATTATCCTGGTGTGCCCTCTTGGAATATTCTCTTCTGACTCCACTAAATTCAGACATGCACTCCTTACGTCGGCTCACAAAGTTTCCACCCTACGTCGTGCACTCCTTGAACTTAGCCTAGAGAACTAGACTTAACCCAACACACTCACAGATAAAATATTGTATCTCTATCCCTGCAGATGATTTCTAACATACATCTACAACTCAAATGCGTATGAATGGCATTCACAACAAAATATCCATTACGCAGAAATTGATAAATAGGAAAAATTGTTACTTTCTATTAATGGTGGAATGTCCATTACAATATGTGAGTCTGAGCTACAACTCAGTCTTATCTCTCTGTGTTTCTCTCCCTATCTCCTATGCATCTCTACTGGAAATAATACAAGAGTTTATACAAGAGGGGCTCGACGAGCTTCCCTCCAATCTAAGCTAGTGGTGTCTAATCACCATTCAAAACGCCTGTCTAATGGGTGGATTACGATGATGGAAATCTTACCCAAATCGGATGCATATTCCTCCTACCATCAACCACTTAATGGCAACCTTATCTGTAACTTGTGTGAAGGAACAACTTGGCTCTTCCAACTTGTCAGCATTAATTTTCTTGATCATGCTTTAGATTCTTGAAGGAAAAATGAGAGGGCAGTGCCTCTCCCTTCCTTGAATGTGCACCACTCATGCTAATCAGCTGGTGCGTGCTAAGGTGGAGCGATGCTCCTTCATCATACTCCACGGCTACAAAAATTCATGAGCTTCCCAGCTCGGCTGAATTTCTCCTGGATCCCAAAATTTCTCCTGGAGTTGTCTCTCTGCTCCTTTGTTTCGTTGTTGTTTCTTCTTCTGCATCTTCCCTACTGATCATGTAGGTTCCTTTCTGTCTAGCTTCTCCTTGACGACAAATTCTTCTGTTGACCTCAACATCAGCTTATGTATCTCCTCTACGGCTTCTTCCAGTTGCTTCATCGGTTGTCTCTGCTTGTGCAGTCTTCTCAGCTGCAACTCTTCATGCCACTCTATGGGTAGTTTGTCCTGATATCCCATGCCACTTTCATCCCTTGTGACATTTATTGGTCATTATGTTGCAGAATCCAATTCTACAGTCCTTCCACTGAACTGTTGTTCAGATATCTCTTCTGACAGAATAACTCTTGTTAGTTCTTTGGTTGGTTCTATTCGAGCTTCCCCCAGCTACAACTCGTGCTGGTATGTCTCCTCCAGCATGGCTATCTCTTGGCAGCCACCTTCTGGTTCTAGACTGTCCAACCAATACTCCAGTGCCTTTAACTCCATTTCCCACTGACTGAGTAACTCAATTGGGTACTCCCCTTCTGTTGGGACAAACTTCAGTATATGTTCCTCCTTCTCCATGACAATCTCAGCTCGTTGTCCTTTTGTTTCTACCTCTGTAACAAATATGCCAACCTCTCCTTGGCTACTTGGTAGGAATATCTCGACTCCTCCAATGACCAAAACGCTCCTATGATCCTTCTCCTCCATGATGAAAGTTTCCAACTTGTCATCATATTCATTCACGTGGCTTGCATCTCTCCATGAATCTTCATATGGATGAGACCTTTCTTCTGCCTCCTCTCCATATTTCGACACCCCTTGCTGACATGAACTCTCAGTTGAGATCATCTCTTCTCCCTTGCCCACTTGGCAATTCGGGATGTCTCCTCTACCCACCTGGTAGTTTACAAGATCAATCGACCCCTTCACATTTCCCACCTGGAAACCTACGAGATTCCTCCCAAGTCTCTTTCCCTCACCACTAAGGTTTTCTACATATCTCAACCACCTCCTCAAAACCTGTTTTTTCTTTCGAGCCAACAACTTTCGAATGGGCCACCTAGTTGTCCTTGTCAAAGGCCACTTGTATCTCCAGTGCACCTTTGCTTCCTGTTGCATCTTAAATGCTAGCCTCTCCACCTCTTCCCGGATTTCAATGAGCTCCTTGTCCATCTTCGCTTTGCTTCTCTGTAGGTAGTCTTCCCTTTGACCACATTTATGACCTTCAGCGGCCATCCTGCTTCACCTGCAGCTCACCTAGATATTTACCATTTGTTGCACACCTCGCGACAATCTCCACAGAGAATTCTACCCTGTCTCTCTTCACCTTTTCCTACAATCTTCAGATAATCAAGCTTTGACACCACTCTGGCACAGACCCCCACCTTCTCTCCAAAGGGTTGCTCGACCTCCCGATCTAGGACCGTTCAAGTCACTAAGCTGAATTGGATCGTCAACTCCCGATGGGAACCAATTCAACTTGACACAGGCCCTTCCACTTTTTGCGTAGGTCGTATGACACCCATGGACCCTCTCCTTAGCGCTGGTAAAATCTCAATGACAATGGGTGCTATCTCTCCTTGTTAATCCATACCTCTTATGTGGCCATGAATTTCGACCATGGGCCGGATCCCTTCACGACTCCGCGCTTCGAAGCTTTTGCAAGCTACTTTCTCCCTTTTTCCCGATCCTCGAATCAACGAATTCTCTAGGACTGGATCTACGGTCCATGTTCTTCTCACAACCAATGGCTATGATATACTATGTGACTCTTTCCTTCAAAATTTTTCACTTCTCCTATCTTTGTCTCTCCTGATTTGAGAATCAACGAAGTGTCTATTCAATTCCACATGTCTTATCCCAATGTATGCCTAGGATTGCTTCAGCTCCCGACTCTTCAGGTATTCTCTCAATGTTCTCCCCCAATATATACCAGAGAACTACTCCTCCGGCTGGTGCGGATTGCTTCCATGCATCCCTTCCAGATCCAACAGTATGGATTCAAACTACTCTTCGCGACTTCGCGAAGATCTTTGTTTTCTCTTGGAAAACCTCCCGGAGCTCCCGCTCTTGGATCTCCCAACCTTCTTTCACCTGTCTCCTCCCGACGATGGATGATTTCACAGTCTTCAGGACTTCGCAACTCCTTGACCCCCTTGCTCACTTAGCGCAATTTTCTTCTCGAGACATAGGTTGTTCTCGAACTTCCTTGCAGAGTTCTGTGCAAACTCGTATGTGAATTTGCTCGAATTGAAAACCTTAAAGGTTCCTCCAGTGAACTTTCTCGTGCCCTCCTGGAAACTTAACGCCCTTCCTCCTAAGCTTGTAAGATGAACTTACAGTATCCTTGGCGCACTCCTTATGCTCAGATAATCCTTTTGACGAATTCTCCCTTAGCCTACCTAGAAGTCTTAAGGAATCTCCTTCGTTTGTTGATGCACTCTTGGAAATCCTTCCTTCCTCAGAGTGTTCAGAAACCATGGGGTTCTCTTAAGGATTCCAACACTTCAGAATGTGTTTCTCTTGTACGCTCTTGTAGTTTCTCTATTCTCTCCTGGAAAAGTATTGCAGAGTATTCAGTAACTTTGCATTGTGTTTCCTGCTACACAGTCTTTCTTTCCAAGGTACCCAACCACCTTGAAATTTCCTCCCGATTCTGTGAATTATCCTTTTGTGCCCTCCTGGCAGCTTCTCTTATGACTCCACTGAGTTCAAACATGCACTCCTTGTGTCGTCTCACATAGTTTCCACCCTCTGTCATGCACTCCTTGCACTTAGCCTAGAGAACCAGACTTAACCCAACACACTCACAGATAGAAAATTGTATCTCTATCCCTGCAGACGATTTCTAACATACATCTACAGCTCAAATGCATACGAATGACATTCACAACAAAATATCCATTACGCATAAATTGATAAACAAGAAAAACTGTTACTTTCTATTAATGGTGGAATGTCCATTACAATATGTGAGTCTAAGCTACAACTGAGTCTCGAATCTCTGTGTTTCTCTCCCTATCTCTATTGCATCTCTATTGGAAATAATACAAGAGTTTATACAAGAGGGGCTCAACAAGCTTCCCTCCAAGCTAAGCTACTAGTTTCTAATCACCATTCAAAACGCCTGTCTAATGGGAAGATTACAATGATGGAAATGTGACCCGAATCAGATGCATATTCCTCCTACCGTCAACCACTTAATGGCGACCTTATCTCCAGCTTGTGCGAAGGAACAACTTGGCTCTTCCAACTTGTCAGCATTAATTGACTTAATCACGCTTTAGATTATCGAAGGAAAAATGAGAGGGTGTCGCCTCTCCCTTCCTTGAATGTGCACCCCTCGTACTAATCAGCTAGTGCGTGCTGAGGTGGAGCGATGCTCCTGCATCAAGGAACTACTTGATGTTAAACCATGCCTCCTACATTTCCTATAGACAATTAACAATACAACTCTAATACATATGAGTAGACATTAGCCATGCGTCGCAATTCTTCACGCATGGGTACATCATCGATCATCTTTTGCATGTTGCTCAAGAATTGTTTTTGTTGCATAGCATCAAACAAAGGAAGTCCCTATGCTACTTTCCTGATTTTTCCGTATAAATGTTGTCCTGATAATTCTCCTCTATACAAGTTAGTTCTTGTGAAAATACATCCTCGGGATACTACATGTACATTATCTTCTTCTTTCAACTCTTGTTCTTTGTGTGGATTAGCAATCACCATCTTGCAACACCCCTTTTTATCTTCCCATTTTTCCAACAACTCTGGGAAATACTCTTGACATGGTCTATGTTGTGGCAATATTCACACAATGCATGAGGCTTGGGATGGAACTATGCCAAGAGGTATGTCTCGCCACAGTTGAAATAGATGGGTGTATGCATCCTCCCCCATCATATCTTCTACCTCTCTCTCTCTTCCATATCCTCCTCTTTGTCCTCTCTAGAAGCATCATCTATAGAATCCTCCATAGTATAAGCCTCCACATTCTCCACCCTTATTCTCCTATTGGACCCAATAAGCATATGCAGTATGCTCCTTCATCAATTGTAGTGACTAACAGTTGCTCATATCATGCCCCATAGATTTGTAGAAATCCTAGAATGGAGTGTGTGTCATCTTATGATACTTCTATAGTGTTGGGAAATGGGGAGGTACATGACCCCATTGTCTACAAATTTCACACCACTCGGTCTATGTCTCAGTCATAAACAAATTCAATGCTCCAGTCACTATGTAATTTCCTAGTGCAGGACTCTCATTTTGATTGCGACCTTCTACATGGCACAGGGTACACCAAATATTCTCACACCCCACTTTCCCTTTTTTCATGTCTTGCAACTACATGGTGAGGTTCGCAAGTTGGGATTGCACCTATGCCAGTCCTACAGACATCTTTCCATCTCTTATTGTATCTAGATTCCAACTGATTCATCAATTTTTGTTGCATGAGAAGGACCTGAATGTGAGGGAGGAGTCTAGAAATAAACCATTCTTCGTGTTGGACATCCTAGATCTAAAAAATCAGTCTATCCAACATGATCTTGAAAAATTGGTCATAGTCCCACATGATCTCTCCAACTTTTTTCCTAATTTCCTTAATCTCGATTATACATTGTAACTTCAACTTAGGTTTCTAGAAATCTATAAGGCGATCTCTCTTTATCTCTATGAGGGGCCATGTTTGTCTCGTCGGTGAGGTAACTTTATACTTCATGTACCACATCAAATCTCCATCTCTTAACGTAGTCTCCAACTATGTGATCTTAGGTACCTCATCTGTGACTCATTTCATTGACCAAATTTCTTCACAAGTGAACCAATGTTGTTCTACATCATCCCTTCCCATCCCATGAAACACAAGAAGTATGAGGGTTGAATCCTAATTATCCATATTTGAACTGGAACTTGATCTTCCTAACTAATTCCCATTGGTTACTATTGTTACTGATAATCCTTGTGAAGTGTCCTAACTTTGGTTTCTACTCCACTTGTTTCTTTTGCGTCTCTTGTTTATAAACTTTCTTCTTCTACTTCTCTCGCCTCTACACTTTCTTCTTTGGTTCTTTCTACTTGGTTACAAATTCACAAGGGGGTTGGTTCAAATAGGGGGTTCCTCCACATTATCTTGTCTTTTTTAGTGATGGATCCAAAAGATATTCCAATCTTGAGCCATGCAAGCCTCCTTCCAACAACCAAGATCTCTTCATTTTCTTAGAGTGTGCCTACATCATTATCTTATGTGATATTGTTTCTACTACTTTGTGCATCATCTTCCTCTAATTCAACTCCATATCTCATTAACCAAGGGGATCTTACCTTATTCTCTACAAATATACTACTACTTTCTTCGGTATCCTCTCTTGATACCTTATTCTAGACATTGTGTCTCTTCTATGACCTCTCTTCTATGCTTCTTGGCAAAGATATCTCTCCCATGCACCCTTTTGGCATGGATTATCTTCTCTATATCTTATATATTCCTACTTTTTCATCACCCCTTTCTCTACCTTATTTTATTTTCTTCTCTACTTGCTTCCTCGACTCAGATCTTGTTACATAGCACTCAACTCTTCTTCTTCTCTAGACTCTTCTAAATACATTCTCCCTTCACCTCATATCGTCTTCTTCCTCCATATTTTCATCCCCCCCTACTAGGGGGGTTAATGTTTCCATCATATCGAGCTCCATGCACATCAACCCCTTCTCCATGAATAGCATTTTGATCCACAGTAGGATTTCTTCTAATAACCTTCTTCTAGGACCGGTTGCAAACTTTCTCTTAGCACTACTAAAAGATTCACTGCATTCAACTAAAAACTCAACAATGTATCCCTTTTTAACTCGTTCCAACCATAATTCAATGGCTTTATCCCACTTATTGTCCAAATATCTCAACCGAGTTACAACCTCTTGATCCCAAACCAACAATTCTTGGGCTTGCAACACAAAGTCAATCTGTGTTTGTCTCTTTACCCATTCATGCAATAAACAATGAAACTTAGTAAAGAAAATGTCATGCAGATCTAAATATATGTACCTTTGTTTCCATCATTCCAATATGATATGCAAATCCTTGGTCTCTTTTCACATGAACTCGTCCTCCTTCTCAAAAATCCATTCTTTTATCTCCTTCTTGGAAGGTTTCCATGTCATGTCCTTACTCCACCATGTAGCAAAAAATCATCACGTCCCGGAAACATAACCAGTTTTTGGCTCGAGGTTTCAGTCCCAATGTTCAAAAGGATGTATCAACAAATACCCCATTTGTGTTGGAATATTTGATATTCAATGACTAAATAAGGTCTCACTCGAGACGTGCATGAGAATCATAGAAACCGAATGTTTGTGCATAGCATGATGGAACAATATAGACAAGAAACACTCAAAAAATCATTGCACATTAGACTCTATTCATTCCTAACAACATTCATATGACTAACAGGTAGTCTAACATCTATAACAACATACATTCATAACAGAGTACATGATAGGAAGTATAAACTCGGGCCTCATGCCTTCATTCATCAAACACAATGAAACATTAAGATACATCGAGGTCATAGCCTGCATAGAGACTCATCAAGATTGAACTAGGGATCAAAGATTTAGATCTCAATCTACTTTCTATCCCATATTCCACTTACAACTATACAATTACAATCAACAATCAACCTCAAATGAACTAGAACTCAACCCTTACATATTCGCATACATTCCTTGTATCTCTACAGAAGCATGGAAATCATAATAAACTTGACAGCTCACTAAAAACCTCGACCATGACCAATCGGTCAATTACAAAAATAGTTACAATCATTGCGTTTATTTTCGAGAATTTAATATGCATGCAATCTTTGCAAGTCCTTGCGCACAATACAAACTAGTAGCACACACAATGCAAAATTGGTTGGCATAGGCGTAGTAGAGAATAGGTCGACGAGCATTAAATCTAGGGTGCTACACTATACAAAACTTGTGGCACACACGCGGTCTTGCCAAAATCTCGGTGTCAACAAGAACATGTTCAAAATCGGATCCAATAACATGCATGTGTTCACTAACTGATAAATTTTCCTACTACTAAACTTAAAATTAATCTTGTCACGGGACCACTCTCAATGTAACATCCCTCTCTTGCGAGCACATGTTATTGACTTATTCTTTGAGGACACTTGCATGCAAGTGATCCAATTATAGTACACGGTTGAGGTTTCGCTTATGAATTTTTATGATGATGTTGATGGATTATGATTTTATGTTATTTGTTATGTGCATATTGACAGATGTTATTGACGAGTTTCCCTGAGTGTGCAGGACACTTGACTAATTGTGGATGTCGAGGGCATCAATGGACCTCCTTGGCCTCCAGATTGAGTCAGGGAGTGGATTGTATTGGTTTGAGTATTTCATTTATGCATATGTGACATATGATCATTTATAGTATGATTTTATATATGGATCATTGAGAGTGTTTCGTTGATGGATGCAGGCTGACGAATGCCTGCTAATCTGAATCACATAATGAGTAAAGGGGACACGCATATAGACCATATATTGAGGGAGAGGTGTGGCAGCGTCCCTGTCATAGCCTCCTAGTACTCTCTCCATGGCTCGAATTGTAGGTTAATGATTACCTAGCTCGAGAGGTCCACGATGTCATGAGGGTAGACTGAGATAGTCTCTCACGAATATTTCTAAGGGGTGCACAATAAGGCGGGATCCTTATTCCTTAGAATCCCTTAGTCTCTCACAAGGTCACCTAAATGGAGTGTTGACTCCAAGGGTTGGAAAACTACCAAAACCATTCAAAGGCGAGTGGCACCCTTGGAGCACGGAGTGCGTCTCGAAGGGCACGTCGCGTAAATAAAATTTAAGTCAATGAATCTAGGTGGCCGACAAAAACCTAAGCGAATAATTAACCTTGTAAAATCTTGAGCATTGTTGGATCAATTAGTTAATTAATTAAGGATTGAAATTATTAATTTTAAATCCCAAATGGAAGTCTAAGCCTATTTAAAATTTAAGCCTAAGTCTAAGCTTGGTGAGAATACTAAAAATAAATTACAAATTAAATAAAATAGGCAAGAGGTAAATCAATTCAAGAAATTAAGAAAGAAGAAATAAGTCTAAAGAATTAATACAATACACATGTGAGCAGAAAATACCAAATTGGAATTTAAGATAAGAAAGGAATAAATCATAAAATATTGTGTACACATAGAAAGGTATCTAGAGTCTAGTTAACACTAGTCTAACTAGAGAAGAATCATATTTTAACTCAACTCATATTTATAAAGGTGTCAGTCGTTAATTGGGAATAAGGGGAATAAAGAGACAACTAGGATTGATTTAAGGAGCGTTTTTAGGAGAGGTGAGGGAAATTGAATTTACTTAAAATAAATTCTAGATTTACTTGTGCAACTAAGGGAAAGGGTGACAAGTGTACGGAAGAATAACTCTTAATTATTTAATTAAAAATCGAATTAATTTTGCAAGGGGAATGTGTCATTAAGGAAACTCCTATAAAGCAAATGGAAAAAAGATGGGAAGGGGATCACACAGGTTATGGGTAAAGTTATGTTGCAGAATTTTTGATTGGTTTTACTTGTGAGAGTTGGGATACCCAGCTTGAGAAAGAGTGGTGGCTCTACCTTGCGAAGCAAGCTAGGAGCTAGAGGATTTATGGTTGTGTGCATGGCCCTTTTGCGACTCGGGGGGCTAAGGGGGAAGAAGAGTACCCCTAGTGTTGGTTGGGAGGTACTGGTGAAGTCTCTACGATTAGAAAGTGAAAGGTCGGGAGGAGCTTCGTTGCGGAAGACAAGTGTGGTGTTATTTGTATTACTAAAAGTTGAACTATTGAGGGAATAGACACAGGTGTTAATTTTGTTAATCATATTGATAAATGTTGTCATAGTAGAACTATTGTTGGATTGATCATAGATCCTAATTGCGTCTACCATATGATAAATGTTAGTTATAGTGGAACCATCGTTGGAAGGTTCCATGGATGCTAATTGCATCTATTATATCGATATATGTCATTGCAGTTGGACTTTAGTTAGAATGTTTCCTAGGTGGTAATTGCGTCAATTGCTTGATGTATGTTTGTAGTAGAATTTTCTATAGCGCCATAATCATTGTTGATGAATGATCGATTTAATAATCATTACTATTGTGCCATTAAACCTTGTTGTTGTACGATGGATTTAATAATTAGATTACTATGGAGCCATTAATTATTGTTGATGTATGATTGATTTAATTACTATTGTGCAATAAATTTTGTTAATGTATGAT
Organism: Picea mariana; assembly: GCA_032191745.1. Lineage (NCBI taxonomy): Eukaryota > Viridiplantae > Streptophyta > Pinopsida > Pinales > Pinaceae > Picea > Picea mariana. The sequence goes on from JASDQU011103760.1 coordinate 12,803, forward strand.
GGATTTGATAACTAGATTACTATCCCACCATTAAATGTCGTTGATGTATGATTGATTTAGAATTAGATTACTATGGCGCCATGTAAAAGGTTGATGTATGACTGATATCTAAGCTCGAGTTATGCGTTGTGATTGATTAGGGGAATTAGACACCTCCTTGTTCCTCAGAACAATCGCCAGCCCTGAGGTCTTAAGTGGTCAAAATCAATTGGATGAATCCTGGGCTTGAGCATTGCTTATGTGTCTTGGAGGTCCTAACCTTGCATAGTGGGTTGGGCAGGTAGTTCCTTTTTATCAGTGACATGGTTGATCATTTATTGTACTTGCTTCAGTTAATCGTGTTGTGTTGAATAGCGTAGCTCCTTATGTTTATGCGTTGATTATGTGTCGTTGTTAATTATGTTAATGCGGCGAATGTGTCGTTATTAAATTATGATGATGTGTAGCTTGTGATGTTATTAATTATATTGTGACATTTTTAATTCTCCTAATGCAAAACAAACAAAAAAAAATCCTATTATATATCATTGTTGTTTTCGTAACGAAAGGGTGTTACATGTGGTATCAAAGTGGGTTCACCCCCAAGACTTGGGATCATTGCGCCTTCCACTGTATTAGACATCTAATTAATAACTTATCGCTAATTAAAATTGAATTTTTTCCATGCAGGTAATCGTGGTTAGAGGACATCGTGGAGGTAGATGACGTGGTGCTAGGGGAGGAGGTGGGACGCCTCCAGTAGCATCCACTCTAGAGGGGTATAACCCCCAAGGAGAAGAACAAGTCATTAGACAGGAGAAAATTTTTGTGGGGGATGTGGTTGGTTTAATGAGGTCCTTTTAGAGGATTTCAAAGGCCTTGATTAACTGACTAGATAGAGATGAGGCAAGGGTGCCTGTACCCAATGAGGGCTCACAACGCGCTCCAACTGGTACTGGTAGCATTCAGAGAGAACTCGAGAAGGTGAAGTTTCCCGAGTTCATGGGTGCCATGAGCGGCTCAGTCGTCGAGGCATAGTTGGAGAACATGGCGATGTTCTTTACAATTCATGACTACACCTCCAACATGAAGGTCCGCATGGTGGTCTTTCAGCTGAAGGGGAGAACTCTTCTATGGTGGAAGATGCTCCTACCTCAACTAAGCATGGTCGTCGAAGACGTGTCATGTGAATTGTTCGAGGAACAGTTCCGAGAAAAGTATTTGTCAGAGGAATTAATTGAGCACCATCTCAATGAGTTCAATTCCTTACGACAGGGTGATCATACGGTGCCCGAGTATGAGGCCCCATTCATGGAGCTTCTTAGGTATCCCCCACATCTAAACACCAAGAAGCTAAAGGTCAATAACTTTTTGTTTGGCCTTAACTTCAACATCCGTGCGAAGGTGAGAATCCTAATGCCTCAGACGTTACACGATGCAGTCCAGAAGGCCCTCATAGCAGAGGAAGAGCTTACCAGCGGGGGTTAGGGCAGGACTCTTGCAAGACTGACTGGACAGAAAATGACAGGTACGCAGTAGCATCAGACACCAGCCAGACATACATCAGGGTATCGATATACATAGAGAGGACCCATTTTCAAGACACCACGACGATCAGCTCCTCAGCAGAGTACTCCCTACAGAGGACCATTGCATCAGCAACAACGTCGCCCGCAGCAACAACAGTTTAGGCATGTTCAGCAGAAAAGACCAGGATTCCGGATTGGTAGGCCAACAACTTCTACTTCGGGGACCAGGAGTACTGGACTGAAGACCGAATGTTGGACATGTGGAGAGCCACATTACCAGAGAGATTGTCTCGTTGAGAAGGCTAGAGCGGTCGGGTCAACAAGACATGCTAAAGTTGGAGATTTTGGAAAGTCCCACAGGATTCATGCAGCAGTGAATAATTGTTAGGCTAAGCACCAATCCACTGTGCTCGAGACGTCAGGTACCATCGCCGACCAAACTTTTAGTATTTTGATAGATCTCGGTGCTACAGAGAGCTTTATTTCTAGTGCAGCGCTGAAAATAATTAAGGTAAAGGCATTCGATCAGGACAAGTTTAGGTACGTATAAATGCCTTCGGGTGCCAAAAAGAAGGTTGGAGGAAGAGTTACGGGTTGTCGTGTTAACTTGGGAGATTTTGTAATTAATTCTAACCTATACGTCATGATCTTAGGATATTATGACGTCGTGATCGATATGGACTAGTTGGATCACATGATGTGATACTCAACTGTAAGACGAAGCAGTTGAGTTTCACCGATGATGAGGGACAGAGAAGAGTGATCGTAGGAAGAAACCAGGGAGTGTCCTTGAGGTTCATTTATTCCCTACAACTACAGAAGAGCATACGCAAAGGATGTAATTTATATGCGATCTTAGTGCTAAAAGAAAAGGGTGAGGTGGAAGGATTAGAAAACCTTCTGGTAGTACAAGAGTTTGAAAACGTGTTTCTAGAAAAGTTACCAGGTTTGTCGCTCGAAAGAGAGTTGGAGTTTACAATCGACCTGAAACCTAGAACTAATATGATAGCGAGAATGCCTTATCGGATGTCAACACCTGAGTTATAGGAGTTAGAAATGCAATTGAAGGAGTTGTTTGACTTGGGACTTATACGTCCAAGTGTGTCACCTTGGGGTGTGCCTGTTATTTTCATAAGAAAGAAAGATGGGTCGTGGAGACTCTGTATTGACTATCGTCAATTGAACAAGGCAACGATCAAGAACCAATATTTGTTTCCAAGAATAGATGATTTGTTTGATCAAATGAAAGGCGCGACGGTGTTTTCAAAGATTGACTTGAGATCAGGTTATCACCAGTTACGAATTAAAGAGGAAGATATTCCTAAGACAACATTCAAGATGAGGTTCAGACATGACGAGTTGATCGTTTTACCGTTTGGACTGACAAACGCCCCGGGGGTATTCATGAGCTTCATGAATGGGGTGTTCCGCGAATACTTGGACAAGTTTGTTCAAGTATTCATTGATGAAATATTGATATATTCTCATACAATGGAAGAACATGACAAACATTTGCGCTTGGTACTTCAGTGTTTACGAAAAAACAATTTATATGGGAAACTGTTGAAATGCTCTTTTTACCAATCGAGGATTCATTAATTAGGGCATGTTATCTCCGGTGAAGGAATCATTGTGGATCCAACGAAGGTAGAGGATATTATGGAATGGCTTGCGCCAACAAATGTACTAGAAGTACGCAACTTTATGGGTTTAGCAGGATATTATTGACGGTTCGTCGAAGGTTTTTCAAAGATAGCAAATCTGATCACGGAATTGCAAAAGAAAAACAAGAAGTTTGTATGGACCGAGAAGTGTGTGGAATAATTTCAAAGGCTCAATGGATGTTGAAGATAGCACCAATACTAAAATTCCCTAACATGGACAAGGAATTCTTGGTATGAATGGACGCATCCCAGGAAGGCTTAGGCGGAGTCTTGATGCAAGACGGTCGAGTGATCGCTTACATTTCAAGGAAATTGAGAAAGCATGAGGAGAAATACACCACGCATGATTTGGAGTCATTGGCCATTGTGTATGCATTAAGAGTGTGGAGACACTATCTGATTGGATGCAAATTCAAACTAAAAATAGACCACTATGGATTGCGGCACATTTTTACGCAAAGTGACTTGAACGCGCGACAAAGGTGTTGGTCAGAATTGCTTAGCGAATATGATTTTGAGATTACTTACATAAAAGGAACAGTGAACAGAGTAGCAGATGCATTGAGTCAGAGACCATGCATATTCTCAGTGATACCTCTTCAGACAAATCTTCGAGAAAATATTCTAACTATACAGTTCGACGATGACTGGTATAAAGAAGTTAAGGAAATTATCGTACAAGACACCATGATGGTACCAAAGTTTGAAGGTTATACATTGGACAAAGACGGATTGTTGAGGTATAACAAATGGATTTACATACCACCTAACAACGAATTGAGAATTTTGATCTTAAGAGAAGCTCATAGAGCAGTATAGATGGCTCATCCAGGAGTCACAAAGATGAGGGCAGACCTTAAGCCCTTATTCTTCTGGAAAGGAATGAAGGCGGACATAGTTAGCTATGTGGCAAGGTGTCTAGAATGTAAGCAAGTGAAAGTTGAACATAGACATCTGGCAGGATTACTACAGCCACACGCTATTCTGGAATCAAAATGGGAGGTCATTTTGATGGACTTCATTGTTCGATTTCTGCTGACAACAAGGAGGCATGACTTGGTTTTCGTGGTAGTTGACACCCTGACAAAGAGTGCACATTTTATTCATGTGCGCATGACGTATCAGGCGCCAGACATAGCAATATTTTTTATAAGCGAGATTATGAGATTACATGGCGTACCGAGAAGGATCATATCCGATCGAGGATCGGTGTTTACAGGATGATTTTGGACTAGTTTCCAAGGGGGCTTGGGAACACAACTTAACTTTAGTACAACGTATCACCCTGAGATAGACGGGCAGACAGAAAGAACGAACCAAATTTTGGAAGATATGTTGTGTATGTATGTAATGGACCAACATAAACGTTGGGAATAATTCTTGCCACTGGTAGAGTTTGCATACACTAACAACTATCAAAGTACCATTAAGATGGCATCGTTTGAGTTTCTTTACGGGCGATTGTGTCGGACGCCATTGAATTGGGATCGACTTGAGGATAGGGTCCTGGTAGGACTAGAAGCGATCCAAGAAATGGAAGAGAAAATGAAAATGATAAGACAAAGGATTAAAGAAGCGCAAGATCGGCAAAAGAGTTATGTTGATGCGCATCACGTTAACCGCAATTATGAAGTTGGCGACCGAGTCTTCTTGCGGGTGAAACTGCACAAGATTTTGATCAAATTTGGAAAGGGTGTTAAACTCTCTCCTAGGTTTGTGGGACCTTTCGAAGTTGTGGAAAAGAAAGGACCTGTGGCCTATCGAATAGCCTTGCCTGATTCTTTGAGGTATATGCATGATGTTTTTCATGTATCTATTTTAATACATTATGTTAGTGATCCTACACATGTGATTGACATGAGTTCCTTGTAGGTGTCGAACGAGGGTGCACTCACGGCAGAGCCAATCTGCATTCTGGACCATTGCATTTGAGAGCTATGACATCAAATAGGCGATTAGGTCAAGGTCTAGTGGGACAATTATAGTCCACACTCGGCTACCTGGGAGGACGCATATGATATGTGTTAGCAGTTTCCTTACTTATTTGATAGTTTAAACCTATAGATCTTGTCAGATACTTTATTTACTGCATTTTATATACTGTACAACTTCGGGATGAATTTTAAACCAATAGGGGGTGTATGTAACATCCCGCTCTTGAGACCACATGTTATTGACTTATTCTTTGAGGACACGTGTGTGCAAGTGATCCGATTATAGTACGTGGTTGTGGTTTTGCTTATGGATTTTTATGATGATGTTGATGGATTATGATTTTATGTTATTTGTTATATGTGTATTGACAGATGTTATTGACAAGTTTCCCTTAGTGTGCAAGACACTTGACGGATTTTGGATGCAAAGGGAATCAATAGACGTCCTTGGACTCTGGATTGAGTCAGGGATTGGATTGTATTGGTTTGAGTATTTCATTTATTCATATGTGACATATGATCGTTTATAGTATGATTTTATATAGGGATCAATGATATTATTTCGTTGATGGATGCAGGCTGATGAATGTTTGCTAATATGACTCACATAAGGAGTAAAGGAGCCATGCACATAGACCAGATATTGAGGGAGAGGTGTGGCAATGTCCCTCTCACAGCCTACTAGCACTCTCGTCGTGGCTCGAATTGTAGGTTAACGATTACCTTGTTCGAGAGGTCCACGATGTCATGAGGGAAGACTGAGACAGTCGCTCACAAAGATTTCTAAGGGGCGTGCAATAAGGCAGGGTCATTTTTCCTTAGAAGCCCTTAGTCTCTCACAAGGTCACCTGAATGGAGTGTTGACTCCAGGGGTTGGACAACTACCAAAACCATTCAAAGGTGAGTGGCACCCTTGGAGCACGGAGTGCGTCTCGAACGGCACGTCGTGTAAATACATTTGAGTCAATGAATCTATGTGGCCTAGAAAACCCTGAGTGAATAATTAACCTTGTAAAATATTGAGCACTGTCGAATCAATTAATTAAATAATTAATTAATTAAGGATTGAAATTATAAATTTTAAATCCCAAATGGAAGTCTAATCCTATTTAAAATTTAAGCCTAAGTCTAAGATTGGTGAGAATACTAAAACTAAATTACAAATTAAATAAAATAGGAAAGAGTTAAATAAATTCAAGAAATTAAGAAAGATGAAATAATTCTAAAGAATTAATACAATACACATGTGAGCAAAAAAATGCCAAATTGCAATTTAAGATAAGAAAGGAATAAAGCATAAAATANAAATGGAAGTCTAATCCTATTTAAAATTTAAGCCTAAGTCTAAGATTGGTGAGAATACTAAAACTAAATTACAAATTAAATAAAATAGGAAAGAGTTAAATAAATTCAAGAAATTAAGAAAGATGAAATAATTCTAAAGAATTAATACAATACACATGTGAGCAAAAAATGCCAAATTGCAATTTAAGATAAGAAAGGAATAAAGCATAAAATATTGTGTATGCATAGAAAGGTATCTAGAGTCTAGTTAAAACTAGTCTAACTAGAGAAGAATCATATTTTAACTCAACTCGGATTTAGAAAGGAGTTAGTCACTAATTGGGAATAAGGAGAATAAAGAGACAACTAAGAGTGATTTAAGGAGAGCTTTTAGGAGAGGTGATGGAAATTGAATTTAATTAAAATAAATTGTGGATTTACTTGTGAAACTAAGGGAAAGGGTGACAAGTGTACAGGGGGAATAATTCTAAATTATTCAATTAAAAAATGAATTAATTGTGCAAGGGGAATGTGTCATTAAGAAAACTCCTATAAAGCAAATAGAAAAAAGATGGGAAGGGGATCACATAGGTTATGGGTAAAGTTATGTTGCAGAATTTTTGACTGGTTTTACTTGAGATGGTTGGGATACCCATCTTGGGAGAGAGTGGTGGCTCTACCTTGCGAGGCAAGCTGGAAGCTAGAGGATTTCTGGTTGTGTGTGTGGCTCCTTTGCGGATCGGGGGGATAAGGGGGAAGAAGAGTACCCCTAGCGTTGGTTGGTAGGTACCAGTGAAGTCTCTACGATTAGCAGGCAAAAGGTTGGGAGGAGCGCCATCGCGGAAGACATCTTCGATTTCTTCGCCATCGGTTACTGTATTCTAATTAAGATTTACATATGTATTAATTTTAAATTGTATATATGTTAGAAATTTGTTGTGAGTTGTCTCAGTAACCAACTGTTGTTTCCTGGTAATTCCCCATTAAATTTTCATTATTGTTTGATGTATATTATCTACACAACCATGTGATCAAAAGGCATTATAAGTGGCTTAATATATTTAGTGTGACTTTAATAATTTGTATGGGCTATACAGATGCTTCGTTGGGTTTAAAAGAAAGCACATAAGGAAAGATTCCAACTGTATCACTAGAGTAATTTGTTGATTATATAATTTCCTAGCCTACTCAGGGAATCTCCCATTCAATGAGAATATATGGGAGGGATTTTTTTGGGGGATAGATTTTATAGTGACTAAGGGGATGATTTTGTCTCATTTGTGTAAACTTTTGAGCCACGATTTTACTTTCCAACTCATGGAAGTCCCTTCAACCTGAAAACCCTTGTATATCCCAAGCATCAATGTCTTGGGCTTCCACGCCAGTGTGTGGTGTAGTGAAATACCATCCCTTGTATGACTTTTGTTAGTGGATTGGGTAGCATTTCCCCCTTGGGCATTCACTGTCAATGCAATCCAAATCACCAAGTCTGTGTATTAGTGGATTGTAGCATTTTTTTTCCTTAGGTGATCACTGTCAGCACAATCCAAATCGCTCAGTCTGTGTATTAGAGGATTGTAGTGTTTTTCCTTGGGCGTTCACTCTCAGCGCAATCCAAATCTCCCAGTCCGTGTATTAGTGGATTGTAGCGTTTTTTTCCTTGGGTGTTTACTGTCCGAAGAAATCCAACTGCATAGTCAAGTATTAATGAATGGTGTAGCGTTTTTCCCTTGGGCGTTTCCTGTCAGCGAAATTCCAAATCGCACGGTCAGTGTGTTGGGGGAATTTGCGGAGCGTTGTCTCCTTTTGGCGTTTCCTGTCAGCGAAAACCCAGTTTGAACAGTTAATGTACCGTTGGCGTTTTCATGGATACCTTCGAAATCGAACTCCTTGTTTTCGCCTTAGCTGTAGGAGACTTACTAATTCCTTCCTCTTACCACCTATAATTCATTTCTGGAAGGAAGTGTGGAAGGTAGATCCGGTTGAGTAAGACTATCCTCTCATGATTTCTTATGAGTTGAAATTTTTCAGTTAAATCCTAAATGAATGTATTGGTAATTAAAGGATGTGTCTTCTTAGCCTCAAGGGATATGTAATGCATGAATCAAAAAAAAATTAATATGATTAGAATTATAAATTTATTAATTCTTCTTATGATTTTATTGTATTATAATGATTGGGTGAGATAGAAGATGAAGTTTCTTAATGGTCACAAGGATTGTGTCTTCACTTAAATTCCTTTATTGATTATGCAGTAGTTGGAATGCTTGGTATGTTAAGTATGATTAAAATTTTAATGTCTTAAGGAATTATATAGGAGTTTGGAAACTCTTAAGTACTTTAAGTTGATCTTATTAAGGCCTTACATGGTAGTTGGAATGCTTGGTATGTTAAGTATGATTAAAATTTTAATGTCTTAAGGAATGCTATAGGAGTTTGGAAACCCTTAAGTACTTAAAGTTGATCTTATTAAGGCCTTACATGGGATTTTTATCTAGTATAATTTCTTATGCCTTACTCTAAAACCTACATGATATATAAAGGATATAAAATTGTGTAAGGTTTAAATTGTTTTGGAAGGACTCACAAAGTTCGTTTTAAAAGGTGAATAGTAATTTCATATAATAGCAATTGTGGAAAGTAAAGGAAAAATTTTAATTAAGTGCTTTAATTTATTGTTTTTAACAATTATATATAGAATTCTGATATGATTGATATTCATTCCTTTTTGGGTAACAAGTCTTATAGAATAATTATGAGATGTTGGTCATAATCTTGTTCACTATATCATACAATTAGGCATCATTCTCGCTCCTTAAGAATTACACTTAATAGGTTGAATTCATTTTCATAAATATAAATGTAAGGTGCATTCGTAATAACTTACAATGATATTGAGTGAGTTCATGATGACAAGCATGTTATGGGTTCCATTTTAATGGCTAATGCACTTACAGGTGTGGCGTTATTTGTACTACTAAAAGTTGAATTATATCAATATATGTCATTGCAATTGGACTTTAGTTAGAATGCTTCCTAGGTGGTAATTGCGTCCATTATTTGATGTATGTTTGTAGTAGAATTTTCTATAGCACCATAATCATTGTTGATGAATGATCGATTTAATAACTATTACTATTGCACCATTAAACCTTGTTGATGTATGATGGATTTAATAACTAGATTACTATGGCGCCATTAATTATTGTTGATGTATGATTGATTTAATTACTATTGCACAATAAATTTGTTGATGTATGATGGATTTAATAACCAGATTACTATCGCGCCATTAAATATTGTTGATGTATGATTGATTTAGAATTAGATTACTCTGGCACCATGTAAAAGGTTGATGTATGACTGATATCTAGGCTGGAGTTATGAGTTGTGATTGATTAGGGGAATTAGACACCTCCTTGTTCCTCAAAATAGTCACCAGCCCTGAGACCTTAAGTGGTCAAAATCAATCGAATGAATCTTGGGCTTGAGCGTTTTTTATGTGTCCTGGAGGTCTTGACCTTGCAAGGTAGGTTGGGCGAGTAGTCCTTTTTTACTCGATGACGTGGTTGATCATTTATTGTACTTTCTTCAGTTGATCGTGTTGTGTTGAATAGCGTCGCTCCTTATGTTTATGTGTTGATTACAAGTCATTGTTAATTATGTTAATGTGTCGAATGTGTCATCATTAAATTATGATGATGTGTAGCTTGTGATGTTATTAATCATGTCATGACGTTTTTAATTTTGCTAATGCAAAAAAAAAAAAATCCTATTATACATCGATGTTGTCATCATAACGGAAGGGTGTTACACTCAATCTTAGTTAATCCATAGGTATTGAGACATTACATTGTTATTGCTACATTATTGTTATCATTGTTGGTCAGTTGGGCCCTTTAATTGTAATTGTACCCCTTCATCTCCTATATATACCATGAAGACCTAGTTATAGATATCATCTTGACTTGTGAATTTGACTTAATATTGTAAAAACGAGGTTTCCCCCACAAAGAGACTTATTATTCATTCATTATCTCTCATTTTCAAGTTGTGGAGTTACTTATTATTCCTATTTTTATGTTATTTTAGGTATTTGGACCATAAATTTGGTATCATAGTGGATAGTCCTTGGTTTGGCTTCTTAAAACAAGTAATCTCACCATTTTTGCTATAATTTTGTTTCAAGGAGTTTTTAGTACACAAAATTTTTAGAGTGTAAGTGTAGAGAGGAAATATCCATGTACTTTATGACAAAAGTTCAAACTAATTCACTATACTTTTGGAGTTACACTCTGTGGAACTTAAGGATTTTGACTAGTCCTAAAACTAGTCTCAAACAAGTTTTCTCAATAAAATTGTCGTATTTGAAGCTAACGAGCTCCAAATCTAGTTCCATCGCTAGAGTTAGAAAGAGTACAACATAGTGAGTTACCAATCCCAATTTCAAAATCCAATCTATAAAATTGGACATGTGGCATACTATAAAAGTTTTCTCTTCTAAAGGATGCCAAAATCGGTAAGTTTTGATAATGTTATCATAACTTTTTCTTGGAACATAATACTTTAGTGAGATCTATGAATTTAATAGAATACATACTAGGCTATTACATGTCAATATTTCACACTCCTAAGTGCATAAATATTGGAGTTACATCATGTGCAAGGTAGGCTAGTAAGATAGTCTCCAAATTAGGGTTTTTAAAGAGCAAAAACAAAAGGTTTTGGTAACCCCCACATAACTTTCTCTTGGAGGATCCAAAGTGTGTGGGATCAGGGGAATATTGAAGAGGACATCTTAGAGTACCATCTTGTATAAATTTCATCAATAGAATATTGTAATTGGAGAATTCATAATAGGTTGAATATTGGCTAACAAATTTGTCTCCAAAACCCTAAGCCATAATCATGTCTAGACGTAGTAAGGCAAATGTGATTCCTAGAAAGGCTTTTGAAGGCTCATCCATGACACAAGAAGAGTAAGAAGATATATATTTCAAGATGTCCAATATGGAAGAGAGAATAGAGAGCCTAGAATATATAATGTCAATGAAGTTTGGCGTCCTGAATATGGTAACTAAAACATAATTCTAAACTTTCAAAGATGATATCAAAGATAATCTAAAAAGGATGGCAACAAAATATGACATAAAAGAGATGGAAATAAAATATGACCTCAAAGATTTTATCAATTACATGAGGGGGGGCCTTCTGAAGGAGCTAAGTTTCCCCCTTAACCAAAATTTGCCTCCCCGGGAAGAAGATAATGAGAACAAGAAGAATGAGTCTCAAAAACATGATCATTCATCACTCAAAGATCTACATCATTAGAGGTTCAAATTAGGAACAAGTAACTACTTCATTCCAAATATCAATATTATTAAGTTTGATTGTAATGATCCCATAATAGGGATATTACAAATGGATCAATTCTTTGATCCACAAGTTCCAACTTTACAAAAGGTAACTATTGCATCATTGTATTTAGAACCTAACCAATTTGTGTGGTACCAATGGATTTGTGATCACAAAAAGGATTATATTGTCTTTCAATACATATTTATGAAGGAATATATCACATTATGAGGATATTAATAAAAACACCTTATTTAGATAATTGATAAACCTTAGGCAAATAAGTCCAGTTTCAAAGCGCATTCAGTGATTACAAAAGTTGAGTCTTAGAGTGAAGAACATTTCAAGGGATAATTTGTTGGATCTCTTTATGGGAACTTTAAAGGAGAGCATTCAACATGAGGTGCATGTCTTGGAGCCTAAATCCCAAGAGCATTCTTTTAGTGTGGCAAGGAAATTTGAATGGAAAAATATGGATACTAGAAGGGTGGCCACTAACACCTATACAGGGTGCAATGTTACTACTCCTAACCTCCCTCAACCTACGAGGTTGACACCTCAACAAATGGATGAAACAAGAGCATATGGATTATGTTTCAGTTGTGATAGCAATTATAGTAAAGGGCATAAGTGAAATGAGAATAAATTATTCTATTAAGATTGTGAAGGGGAGGAAGAATAAGAATTGGAAACTTCTCAAGATCTATAACTAGAAGAAACTACTCCATCCATATATTGTCATGATTTGGAAGGCATTAGAACTTCTCAAACTCTCAAGATAAATAGGTATATCAAAAATAAAAAGGCAACATTGTTGATTGATGATGGTAGTACCCATAACTTCATTAGTCGAAAATTAGCCAATATCTCATTTGCTTTATATATACAGCACTAGAGTTTCAGGTAATGATTGCAAATAGGGGTACCATGAATTCATCATGGAAGCACCATAGTATTAAGCTCACTATAGGGATATATTTCTTGGATATCCCAATGATAGCAATCCAATGGGTGGTATTGTTTTTGTCAATGGTTATAATAATTGTGAATAATGTCTTTTAATTTTCAATCAATTTTCATGATATTTTCCTTGAAAGGCAAGAAAATTGACCTCAAAGGAATTTGGAGGGAAACCATCTAAAGTAATAATCTCTAAAAACATGACAAAATTGTTAAAAAAGGGACACCATGGTGTAATTGCAAAAAAGTGCTCATAAGATGTTCAAATGTCTAAACCCTCTATTCCTTTGGATTTGCAAAGAGTTATCACCAATAATTGAAATGTAT
>JASDQU011103761.1:6470-22229 GCA_032191745.1 Picea mariana
TATGCATGCTTATGTTCAAAACTATCAAATAACCGTTATATGTTCTTTATCTTCAGATATTGTTCACATCGGGTATTTGGTTTTCATGTGTGCAGGTACTTGGTCACCACAAATCAGCATGGCCCTTTCAGGTATAAAATTTCTACTGGCATGTAATCATTTCCTCTGAATATCAATTGCATCTCCTAGTCACACCCTCTGATATTTGCCTCTAAGGTCCCCCCATCCGGCTCTGCAGTACTCACACCTCCATTTCATTTCAGTACTGTCACCCGGTAGCACTCTTCCCCACATGAGTTGTCCCATTCATAGCCCCCCTTGACACTTTGACACTCATGCTGCTTTCACCCCCTAGGGTCGGGAGTCCTCATAGTCTTTGCATTCCCGAGAATTAGTTGCATGATCCTTCTCCTCATTTTGCTAACTTCCCCATAATGGACTCCCACGTAATATCGTCACAATTCACATTTTGACTGCACCTCCGTAATATCATTAGCCCTCCATCTCATTCACCATCATTTTTACCATCTGCAGATTGTCCTCCATTCATTTTACCTAATACATAAACCCACCTACGGGGCCCTCACCCTCCACTTGCTTTTCAATGCAATTTGCGCCCTCACAGGCCAAGCCATATTGCACTGGGGCACCCATTTCTGTATCTGTACGCTCATCCCCAACTAATTCTTTATTTATTTGGTAATTGTAAAAATCCTTTGTTTCCAACCTTTACATATATTTTTGTCGTCACCCTTGGCGACCTTCCTTTTCTGGAAGAAGCAACCCATGTCGCCCTTGGTTGGGACATTAATTACCTTCTCCTCCTGTTTGACATCATTCATAAACCCTGAGTATCCCACAATCCATTTACACCTGATCTCTGCGTTTTTCCACTTTGTCACGCCTCTGGCACAACTTAACCCTAGTCTAGTCGTCCCCCTGACGCTGGATTTAGTTCCACAGTTGTTGCCTCTTATCCTTCAAAAATATCCCCAACCAAAGGTAGTCTTGAGTCCCACTGCATATTGGCTTCATCCATGTATCTCCTCAGTCCATGATCTTACCATGTGTATTTCATGAAGCCCTTTGCTTCTTGGCGTCACGTCTCCCTTCCTGTCAACATCAGCACAGTTTCCAGAAGGGCGAAAGTATCTTGACTCTCATTGACTTTCCAATAAGTTGTCTCAGATGACACAGAGAGAACCATCATTACTCTTTGCTGTCATTGACCCCCATGACATTCAACTTCAACACCTTATCATGTTGTGGTGGGTCTTACTTTGCAACTATTGCAGTTTTTTTTTATATTTGCCGAAGACCTCTAAAAATTGCTAGGCTATCAATGCCTATGTATCATCGACACTTCTTACAGGTGTCCTCACCTCTTTTGAGAGTTTTTTCACCATCAAAATTGTCCTTTTCTATTATTAACACGCCCCCGAGGGCGTTTCAGAAATATACACCAACACACAGCTTCAGTTACTGTATTACACATTTTTGAGTTACATGACACGAGCATGGGGCATGCCCACCTCGTTTGTACACAGTTTTATTTTTCCACACCTTGCGAAAGGTTTGGGTCCTACAGGCTCCCCTCTCCCTCTAATGGGTCACTCTTGAAATCCCCCTCAACACTCTCTCTTACAAAGGTACTCTAAGTAGAAGAAACATTGATGTATTTCAGCTATATGTATGCTCCTAACCTCACACATCAGGGGGCATCTGTTATCACTGGAATTTCATCCACAAATGGTTATAGGAATCCAGCATCTTCAAAACACCCATTATTTCATCCATGTCCCAGAAAATGCATTTCCAAAGGGCACAAAATTATACAACTGGTGAAAAAATCAACATGCGCTAAGGATACAAAGGCAGTGTGTGCACATGCGACAGTCGAAAAACGTCGGAAAAGAACATATGCACCCAATGCACGACTGTGGATGCAAAAAGCCGTGAACACCTCAGAATGATGCATTTATGATTTTGGTCAGCCTTCCACCCACTTTTGGTTCATCACCCAAGTCGATTTGACACCCAAATATGAGTTGAATCCAAGTGGGGCGCTCGTTAAAGACCTAAGGGTGCCCTAAAGAGCCCCTTGTTCACACTAAAGACTAGTTGAATAATGCCTCAAAGCTTTTCTATAAAAAGAGGCCATGGGTGCACTATATTTTCAAGGAATTCATTTGTATTGTTATGCTGCCTATATTCTCTTGGAGAATCCTCTTTTCTCACCAAGAGCATACAAGCACCATTTCATTTAGCCATTCACATCACCTCTTGAGTGAATGGGCTTTGGATTTCTTCACCATTTCCTTCTAGTTTCCTACTTGTAAGAAGATCTCAATCATTGGAGGTTCAAGAGCCCTCCCTTGGAGGAATAGGGAACCCATAGTCTCCCTTTCTCTTTGGTTTTTTCCCACTAATACAACTTATCCATTGGTGGCATGCATGTTGTTTAATTTTTGTTCTATTTCTCCTATGCACTCTAGTTTAGTTTCTTTTATTTTTATTAGCTTTATTCCTTTGTTTATTTATTATGCTATATGTTTCTAACTCTTGCATTCACTGTTGTCTTTTCCAACTAACCCAACTGGACTTGTAAGCGTCCTTATTTTACTCATTTATGTGACTAAAGGGATGCAACACCCACTATTGGAAAGGGTTGTCAACTAAAACGAGTTGTAAAGGGAATGCATGTTTTTTCTCCCTTTGGACTGACTTTTGACACACCTCACATTTCTTGGCAAATGCATGGACATCCTTAAATATGGTGGGCCAATAATATCCTACCCTGAGAATTTTATGTGATACGATGTCTACTCCAAAATGTCCTCCAGTAGGAACATTGTGTACTTGTAAAACCTTTTCTGCATCAGATTTTTCAAATCATCTTAACATAACATTTTCATAATTACTTCTAAAAAGAATCACACTGAGAATATGATATTGAGAATATTTGAGTCTAAGGGATCTCCTCTTCCTTGGTTTCGAGTATTGAGGACCACTACCATGGGTCAAGCAATATTTTAGCTCATAGTGAAAGGAGTCACTAGGTACAAAAATATAGTAAATTTCATCTTTAATTAAAATCCCTTCATCATATAGTTTATTTCATCATTTTATGTTCCTTTTGACTCAGTTGCAAGTTTGCATATTCCTTTCCCTTTTACTATCTTGGAAGGATTAATATCAAGGTCATACTCTTGTAAGGCAGTCATCCAATGGGATATTTTCTCACCCAAGTCTTTATGTACCAATAGATTTCTTACTGTAGAGTAATGTACCACTAATTTGGTTTTGGATTTGAGCAAGTAGGGCCTAAAGTGTTTAGTTTCTTTAAGACTGCATATGCTTTTTTATCTACTTCAGGATAGTTAAGCTTTGCCCCTTGCAACCTTGAACTCATGAAGGAAATTGAGAATTCATTTCCTTCATCATTTTTATAGGTGAGAACAATTACAAATTCTATGTCATAAATGAAGGTATATAATATGAAATGTTTATTAAAGTTAGGACTCAACAAGGCTGTGGATTTTTCTATTTCATCTCTAATCCTAGTGAATGATTCCTCTTCCTTGGGACCCCATTTGAACTCAACATTTTTATTTATCATATCTTGTAGGGGCTTCATAGTTTTAGAGAAACTAGGAACAAATCTATGCACAAAATTTAATTTTCCAAGGAAGGATTGCATAGACTTTTTTTTATGAAGAAATGGAATCTTAGAGATAGATTTTTTTGTTTTTGGATCCATCATNTCCTAATTTGGAGACAAAGAACCCTAATATATTTCCTTGATCTACAATATAGATTGATTTCCTGGGGTTGATAGATATACCATACCTTCTACATCTATCAAAAATCTACCTTAAGTGATGGACATGCTCTCTCCTATTTTTAGAAAACTTAGAGACATCATCAAGATACACTACAACACATTTACCAATCAACCCTCTGAATGTAATGTCCATAGCTCTCTGAAAAGTTTCCCCTACATTTATTAGTCCAAAAAAGATTTTCCCTTATGCATAGGTTCCCAATTTGGTCCTTAATGCAGTCTTCAACTGATCATCATGGGTAACGAGGACTTGATTATATCTAGAGAAACAATCTAGGAGGGATAGCATCTCAGATCCAAAGACACATTGTAAGATATACTCCATAGGAGGAACAAGGTAGTTGTCTTTCTCAAAGGCTTTGTTTAAATTTCTAAAGTCTACACATAACCTAATATCTCCATTTTTCTTCCCAACAGGTACTATATTAACTATCCATTTTGTCAGGAAGAAAAATAAGATCATGGTCATTTTGAATTTCATTAATGGTCAAATATTTAAAAGTGTCTTTCATATGTAATACATTGATGATATATTGATCATATTAAAAAACTCTCCAATTTGTTATATTTTCAGGCACTGAAGGCATGTATAACGATTCCACAGAAAAAAGTGTCAGGAATTATAACCTTTGAAGGAATTAGCTTAGAATCAACATTAACTAAAAGATCAACATCACAATTCAGAGAACATGGAATGGGATTGATATTAAAATCATCAATGTTATTATGTATATCCCATACCTCTTGCTGGTAGTGTTTCAAATGACTAGAAATGAAAGGCATATTATTTAGTACCTGTCTTATAACAATTTCAAAATCACCAAGCACTTTCAACAATTTAAATTTCAAATCCATTGATTTTCTTAATCCTTGGATGAGGGATTTATATTCAACAGTATTATTTGTACATTGAAACTCAAATCCAAAAGCTATCAAAGTTTTCTTACCTTTTGGGTCTTTGAGAATGCAACCAACACCTGCACCCTCATTAGATTTGGATACATCAAAGAACAGATTCCACATATCAATATTTACATTGGAAATAGTTTCTACATCTAAGTTAAACTTCACATATGGGTTAGTATATACATGAGAATTAGTCTTTATATATTAGTCTATACATTGGGGTTAGTATGTTTCCTACCTATTATATTACATTCAATCTCAACAATCTGAGTGCAATAAAGTATTTTAAATTGCAAGAATGATTTTGCATGTGGGGATATTTTAACAATGAAATATCCAAAGAAAGTGTCCAAGTTGTAATTCCCCAATATTTCATGATTGAACATTATTGGCTCATTCACATCGTTAAGATATGTAACTACATGCGTCATGTATATCTCCCTATCAGATCTTATCTGATTCTGTTTTCCATTGTAGAGAATCCACAGATGATACCAATCGTTGGAAAAATATTTGTTTAAAAGTGCAGACCAGTCTCTTCTTAATAGAAGTCCATATGTTTCAGGAATGTATACCACAATGATGTCTATTGTTTTATGAACCTTTGTATTGGAATCCAATATTACTAAGACATTCTTCAATTACCCCATAACCTTGACACTTGATCTATCCAGTTGTATGATTTGAATATAAAAAATTCCAGTTTTAGCATTTAATTTTTCACACACTTTAAATGGAATCACATTAGAAGAGGCACCTAAATCAAACATACAGTTGTGAACATTACTATTAAATATTTCAAAGGTTAATAAGAAAGGGGGAGTGGTATATTTTGACCTTTTTACAATCAGGGAAGCATTGATAGTAGATTGCTTTTTAGTAGTCTTTTTTCCACAATCTATATTCTTGGCATCTTTATCGTTTTTCTTTGCTTCTCCCACATTAGTGTCTTTGCTTGTTCTTATCGATGATCCCTGCAAAGTATTAATAATTTTTTCTTGTATTTGAGGTAACTTCATCAGCTCAAAAAGAGAAATGTTAGCTTTAGTATTATTCAATTCCTCCACAAAGTCGTATTCAAGACTATTCAAAACAAGTGTACGTGAGGATTCACTACTAGTGGAAGTGGATTTTTGAGTTCTCAATATCTTTTGAGAAGGTTCATGATTGGAAGGTAAATCTAATGTGGAAGCCTTGTTTTTTCTCCTAGTGTTACATGCATTCTGAGACATGGATTTCTTCAACGTCCTCATCTTGATCTTCTCCATCTAATTTGAGAGAGATATCCCAAAATGAGTTGACTTATTGTCCAGTTGTTTCTTCTATATCTTCATATTTATCTAATTGATCAACCTCCTCTCCATCTTCTTCTTATTTCCCATATGAGGGGGTTTCACTAATAGAGGCCTGAGATTTAAACAAATTAAGGAAGTATTCCAAATTAATTCCCTATGTAGGTGGAGAGGTCTTAGCTGTAGGAGGGATACTCTTCTTAGGGGGGATTTTGAATAATTTCTTAGTATTTTAGGTACCTTCCCAAGTATTCTTTTTCATGTCAATTATTTCATTTGAGATTTTTTTTTATATTCCTCTATAGGCTCTCCATATCCATGGAATATTGATCATTTTTCTCAATGGAAGTTTAAAAGTAGCATCTTTTTGGTGGACTTATAATTTTCAGGGTTTGATCGAGGGTTTCCTTTTAAGATTATCATATATTTTTCCACTTTTATGGCTTCTTTAAATGTGTCTTCTAAATTAGTTTTCTTAGCACTCTTTACAAACATGGCCATTGAAAATGGTATAGATGAAGTATAGAATTCAATTGGAACATCATTAGTAGGTTTATAAGTATCTAGGATCTTATTTATCAATGATAGAAATCTCTGGTTGAAGTCTTTAACTTTTTCTTTTGAATCCATTTTTATTCTAGACAATTCTAAAACTAGGATTGTTCGTGATTTATCATCTTCAAATTTTTTGGTGAAAGTAGTCTCAAAATCATTCCAAATTGTTATTGAACCCTATGCTAAAGAGAAATACCAAATAGATGCATTACATTCAAATATATATGGAAATATTCTGCAAACAACATCTTCATGCTCCATGTTCATCAATATCACTGCAAGCATGAATATTTTAATATGGTCTTATGTTGAATCTTTCTTTTCAGGATCAAACTTAGGAAGAAACTTCTAAATATGCTTAGGTAAAGGATGGGGAGCTCTTAGAACTACAACAACATCTTGAGAAAGCCATCGTTGATTGGAGGGTGGGTTGTTAGGTTGATTGGAATTTACTCCAACCATGTTTGTAGGACTTCTTGGATTACTTCTTGAGGGTTCTTCCTCTAAGAATTGTCTTTCAGAGGGACTTCTATGGTCATCTAGGGGAGAATCGGGTGGGATGGGTGGTTGGCCAGCACCTATAGATAAATAAATTCAAAGTTTAGCTATGTTTTTTCAGTTGCCCCTCATAAAACATTGGTGAGTTGATAGTTAGGGGATCCAACAATTGAGCTTCCGACATTGGTTGAAGAGCTTCCGACAATTGATTCTCCAAAAATTAATTGTCCTTAGCCTTTGGGTAAAGGATATTCAACAAGTCATTGCTCGATTTTTCTACCCCACATATGGGTTAATACACGCTCATAGGTACATGCTATCTCACATTCAATGTCATTGTCTTTGAATAGTTCAGAATTAGATGGCAGGGGGTTGGATGGGTGAACACCTTGTCAAGTCAAAAACTGGGCAGGAGTTCGGACTAAATTCGGCTAAGGATCAAGGGTTTTCTCAATGTTTGTAAACTGAGATTCACTTCGAGGTGAAGTGTTTCTCTGTAGATTGCAATGGGTAGGTTTTTGCAGTTCTTTTCTATCCATTCATCTTGATGGCCTTCCTTCTAGCACCATTTCTATTGATGGCTCCAAATGGATTATCAAGTAGGTAAGGGAAAATTCCTGATGGTAGTGTTGAGGGGTCCTAAATCCATTTAACTCAACAGTAGGGACCAAACCCACCATCGAGGCCCAATTAGACTCTGCAAAGTTTGAAAGTGGAATGGTTCTCCAAATCTTGTGATTCGGCCAATTAATCGATGGGCTTTATGTAGTGATTTATAGGATATCCTCTCATAAAAAATCCTTCTTCAGTTTGAACGTTCTCTTTTTTATATTTTCTCTTATAGGTGGGTCTGATAAAAGATAGTTGTTGGTATAAACCAGCAGGGTAAAGGAAAAGGGGGGGAAACTTAACTATTGAAGAAGGCTGAGATCAGGATAACCCTCGTGCTCAAGCATGCAGACAAAAATTTTCACACCTACAACAAGCCTAGTACTAATACATCAAATTGATGGTATTTCAATTATTGACTGAGATACAATTATTGAAAGAAAACATACATGCAATAAAATGATAGCAAGAAAATTAGTTTCCTTAGCTCTAATCATTAATCACACATTAACACAATGATTTTATTTCCATCATTAGAGATAAGAATGTATAAAAATATTGAATCAGCTAACTTATCAATAGATTTAGAAATTGTTACTCATTACAACATCCATTCATGAGATAAAGTCAGAAGTAATTCCTCCTTATGATCCAATCACACATGCCTTTGATGTCAAACAGAAACTTGTCTCCGGTCCTAAATAGGACTTCTCAATTGAGGTAGCTCCGAAATAGTTCTTTACAATTCCAAAAATGAGGTTCTTTGCAAAAACCATCGACCCCTTCTAACAGGTCGATCCTCTTATTTATAACAAATTATTAACTAAAAATAACTATCAAAAGTGCAAACTAAGTAAAACAAAGCATCTCCACATGGCACTTTCATCTCTCAGTATTCTAAGAGTCATCATATGGTTTCACTTGAGTGGATGACTCTTCTCATATTCTGACCATTTGACGAAGAGTTCCTCGCATGTGTTGGCATACGGTAATTTGTGGTGGTCCATCGGGGCCGAAAGGATATCCTTTATCTCCACTACCCGTGGTCGATACTTGACTACTTTAACACTTAACTACTGTAACATTGTCTGAGCCTTGATCGGGTTCTCCATGAATTGTTGTACTTGACCTGGCGCCATGTTTGCCACCTTTTCTATCTATGTGGTCCATGATGAGTTTTTTTATGCATGTAGTTTGACTATGTCATGAAAGTCGACAAAGTCCTCGAGTGCACCGAATTCTGGGAGACTGGTGTCTCTCATCGCCCAATTGATCTTGGTCCAGCTCCTTTCGCAATCGTCCCATTTCTCTGAAATCTCTCATTGAGGTTCTTGGTCCATATTCACTTAATATTCATCTGACTTCCTTATACGAGCGATGTTTTTGTCCCTTAGCACCTGAATGTCGTGTTCTTTGGCGTCTCGACCCCTTTTAACCGTGCTGATGTAATCAATTCTTTCCACCACTTGGTGGGCCTTCTCATACCATATTTCCATGTCTTTGCACATTTCTAGAACCATAAGGGTGTCTTCCTCGAAATCAGCTATCCCTGCAATGAAAAGGTGCCACTCACTCGTGAATTTGATGTAGGCATCCTGGAATTCGCTTCTCAAAAATATTGTGGAATGTGTGGAATCCCGATAGTATTTCGCCAAATGGCGCAAATGCTCCAACTCCTTTAGCATAGCAGCTATCTCCTCTTCATATTTCCTTGCTCTATCCAGGGTGGAATCTGTGATTTCCATTCCTGCATCGATAAGCTCAGACATCTTGGCATGATCTGTACTAATCAATTTCTCCTCTGTGGTGATGAGGATGGAACTGTCCAAAGTAAGACTCCTTTTCTTGGTGGTTCTATTCATAATGGATTTCCTCTTTTGGTCGTAGGATATTTCTTGTATATCAGTGACCTCATCCACAGGATTGGGGATTTGTTTCTCTCCCCAAGTAAGAGTGTTTTCCAGGCTCTCGATGGTGTATATCTATTCAAGACTGGGTTCTTTAACCTCTTGGTTATGTCCCGAAGGCTCAACCTCTGGTTTTTTCTCGTCGAGGGGTAAAGTAATAGCCAAAATTGATGAATTATGGGTAGGCTTGATACTTACTTGGTGATCGGTTGTAGAGATGTCGATTTGTTGTTGTGGAATTTATTCCCCTTGTTCGCCCGATCCTAGCTCATCCCCCGAGCTATCCATTGATATTCTTGGTGTGTCGAGTGGCTCAACGTCCAAGGAAATTTTTACCTCGTGCTCATTCTGTGGACTGCTCTGACTTGGAGCATTGGGACCCGGGGTGGATTCATTCTCAAGTTTTTTTTCCTCTGTGATTTTCACCAAAGTGACC
This sequence comes from Picea mariana, assembly GCA_032191745.1. NCBI lineage: Eukaryota > Viridiplantae > Streptophyta > Pinopsida > Pinales > Pinaceae > Picea > Picea mariana. The sequence goes on from JASDQU011103761.1 coordinate 16,518, forward strand.
AGGGACACCTCTGAACTCTCCTCATCGTTGTATATGGTTATTAGATAGAATAGGGGATTTGGTGTACTTGTTCTCCCTTATGTCCTCACTATCTTGGGTTGAGCCAAAACTTCCCCTGGTGATCTGACCTGTGGCGTTGAAGCTTCAAGGTTATCTGACCTGGTGGTTTCTTCAATATGTATCGGTTCTAGGTCACGTGGTCCTCCCCGAATTTTGATTGGGTTGTCAGCAAGAACCCTCTTCATCTCTATGAGGTCTGGGTCATTTTGCAACTGATCAATGACTCTTTGTTCCTCTGCCATTAATATAAACCCCCTCGTCTGTGCCTCTGGCATCAAGAACAATCCCCTTCTCTATTCCTTTCTTGTCTCTATCGCTCTGATTTCTCCCCTGGCTCTAAGGGCCTCTTGAGCCAACTGATCTATTTTTTCCACCTATTCATCCATGCTCATGGCCTTGAACCTGTTCATGTTTGGGTTGGCCATCCTCTGCACCACCTCATTCTAGGCCTGGGTGTTCTTTGTGAAGACTTTCTCCTAAAACTTATCGTGAGCATACGGCCAATGAGATAATACTTTCGAAGCATGTTGGATCACCAGGCCTTTAGGGTCATGCTTGCGGAATCAACCTGTCAGGAACTTGAATTCAAGTTGGCTCGGCCCTTCTTGTTTGGCTTGAGTAGTATCCTTTACTAGATATAACCCCACATGGAAACCATAGGGTATGAAAGAATGTGTCTTGTCTTTGAACAACGTGGCATTATAGCCCTGTAGGATGGTCTGATAACAGATTTCTCCCATGACGAGTCGGTCTAGGACATGAGCTGGTAAGAGATGTGGTTCTCCAATGGCCCTGAACATCCTGATGTAGGTTGAGCGCTCGTCCAAGTACCAATGGCCTACCTTGGCTATCATTTTCTTGGATGTTGCGGATAGCCTTAGGCATTCCTTCTTAAAAAGAATAAAATAAATGTGGGTGATGAATTCATTGCATTTGAGTAAGTAAGATTTATTATACCTGTTCTCCCATAACATGTTGAAGTATACGTGGACCAGGAGCTCTGCAACATGCCAGCTCAGATTCATGATGGAGAAGACATTCCTTGCGCACATGACATAGAGAAGGTACAAGTCCATGTAGAAATTTGGTGCCTCTCCTTCCTTCGGTGTATGTGCCTACTGTACACAAATGCTTAATTGTTTAGAGATTATCGCTCCCTAGTTGAAGTTGCTCCCAACGATTGCAACTTTGTATGCCAAAGGCATCCATGCTTCCGAAAACTTGGAGCAATCTTTTTCTCCATATAATCGACAGATGAGAGCTATCAAATAGATGTATGGCTCCCTTAGATAAGTTGTTCCATACCATCCATTACTTCGGTTAGTGAATTTCTTGTCCTCTTTCCACCATGATGCCATCAACCAGCTGGTGTCATGGAACTCATAAAAATTTACCATAAATTTTTTGTTGAGCCGATCCTCTGGGTCCCTGAGCTTATAGTACTTATGGACTTCTGTCGGGAGGAAAACTCTGATGCACCCGCCATTCTCATCGTTGATCAATCATTTATGCCTATCCACGTGGTCGATGAGCCGCTTCAGGACATCTATGCAGGGGAAAATAGGGGTTATGCTCGCCACCATGTGTAAATATGACCATCGGATGTTGGGGAACTCCTGGTCATCAAGCGCCCTTATGTCTGGGTCATTGTGTGGGATATACTCTGAGAATTATTCATGGCTAATTATGTTGAAGAGATCCCCCCATTGTGGGAGTGTTACCTTGGATCTGGTGATTTCCTATGTATCACCGAAGTCCGGAGGCTGAGAAAAATCTTTCCTTGTTGAGTTTTTTATGAAAGGATCTGCTCTGGGAGCGTACTCCAACTGCCTTGTGGTTCCCGGAGAAGAACCTTCACCTATATCTAGTTCTTTCATCTTTGGTGATCTCGGCGAGTGTCTAGTGGTTGGCTTTCTCGACAGAATTCTTCCTCTAAAGATTGTTAAACCTGGTTTTGATAATCAAAAGGGATAGTACAGTCTTGAGTTGCTCACTCTGCTTATTCGGATGCTCTAGAATTCACTTACATGCAGAATGAATTTGTTCACAACGATTCTATGGATTTAAACAGGGATGATTTTACCGTGTCGCATCAACCTTTCAATTCGGGTTATGAGTGAAATTTTAACAAATGTTCTATCGGATCTTCATAGGAGTTTTAAAATTAAATTCATCATGGGTTGAAGGCGGAGGAACGGGTGGTAATGTGGTCTATCAGAAATTTCAAAATGTTGTTGTCTAATTGACGCATGGGGTACCAACTAATGTAGGATCATGCATTAACTAGTTCCTTAAATGTCCAAAATATGATCGTATCTAATGTCGCAAGTGTCCCATCGTTCCACTCTTCGATGGAGCTCTCTTTTTTTAAAACAAAAGAGTATACATTCTTAGATGACAGTTACACCTCATTGTTTCAACTTTTGCTATTATATATGCAATTTGGTTTCCATGAAGAAAAATACATTATATAAAAAATTATGAGGATTTTTTTTATGATAAGTATTATACATAAGTCATCCATGAGTGGTATGTTTTGGTGATGAATTATAACGTTCTAAATTTCATCTTTTTTATTTCCATGTCTCCATCACACACTCTCTTTGTAACTTCCTTTTTCAGGTCCATGTGGATTTTGTTTACAAACTCATTTGAAGCTGCAGTTATTTTATTAGATGTACTAAATATTTACTAGGGATATCTTTGTTGATGATGCAGGAGCATCGCCAACACATCAAGCAAGCTAGCGCGGAAGCGGAAGACAGCTGGACAAGCCAGCACAAGTTTTGAAATTGCCTTGAAGTTGTTGCGCAAATCTTAAATGAGCCATTAAGATGAAGGCACACTTGTATAATGTAACCAGACCTTGAGCCTTTAGCTCTCATCCTTAGTAGGTAGAAGGCATTTATCATAGTTAATGTAAAGTAGATAGAATTTAATTCTAGACTAGATGGTTGTAGAGCGCAAGAGGGAAACGGAATATAGACACCCTCATTGTGCCTTTGTATTATTAGATTGAGATGAAGCATTTGAGCAAGAGCAAGTAGAGAGATGTGTAAGAACACCCATGTACAGATATTTGAATTAATAGAAGAAATTTTTGATTCAAATTCATGGCATCGTGTTTGGTCTCTGTGTATTGATGTTGAATGCTATGCTCATTTGATGTTTGCTTCATATTATACATTTTCTTTTGTATGCTATGTATATGATTTAATGTTTGAATTGAAGTCTGAGAGGAAGAAGGAATGAGTTTTAATTGTTTCTCTATTTGAGCCAGAGAATTCCTGCAAGGAGTGCAGTCGAAGTGTCCGCAAGGAGTGCGTTGACAGAGGGTTCAGATAGAGATAGCTTTTGTTCTCATTTCCTCAAAGGTGCAGTTGGGCATAGGAGCCATGCAAGGAGTGCGTAGGCCAAGTGAGGTCTCAAAATTGTGAATCTGAGCAAGTAATTGAAAGGCTACTGCTGCAGGTGTGCGTAGAGTCGAAGAACTTCAACACTTGGACTAGGTTGAAGGTTTTCCGCAAGGATTGCACGCAAGAGTCTTCTTTAAGACTCAAAGTTTTGAGGAAATCTCAGGAAGGATAAGGCCTTCAAAGTTGTCTAAAAGTTGCACAGAAGTTGTACCTTGAAATATTGTAAGAAAGCATCGTAAGTTTGCGTGAACGAAGATGAGTTTGCGGAGGAACACTCGATCATTCATAGGAATCATCAAAGAAGAGACGGACGGTCGGTATTATCCAAGGAGAATTCACAATAATCTGTGGCCATTAGATCTTGTGGAGGTGCAAGGGAGATACGGCGTCATATTCTCTAAAGGATAAAAGATCAGGAGGGCCAGAGTTGTTGATCTGAGCCACGAGGGTCGTTGGATCTATACGTATATCGTGTATTGGGGTTCCATGGATCGAAACTCCGAAATATTGCAACGAGAATCATGATATTGCGATACGCGATATCCCGACAGGCTAAAGGAATAGTGTGGGCCACAAGGGTCAGACTGGTGGACAGGTGGCACAAGTCATCGGAGTTTCATGGCGAGAAGTCCTGAAACATTAACATCAAGATTCACGATATAGCGAAATCCAAAATCCTGACGAGGTGACAGGGTGTGGAAAAGTCAACTCGCACGTGTGTCGAGTAATCAGCATATCGGGGTTCGAGAATCGGGGAAACGAAGTGTTTGACATCGTGAGTGTCGAATTTGCGATAGGAAAAGTTTTGAAATAGAAGGAAAGGTCAACGTTGACTGTCGTCGGGCCTCGGGAACTCAAGGGTACAACGCTCGGCCACTGACCTCGCGAAGTCGCGAAGTCTGATCCTTCGAGTGTAGAGAGGGGATCGCGCGAAGAGTTCTATGGGTGCAGATTTCCCGATAGGGAAATAGAAGAACATTTGGGTTCTTCGGGCCACGAGAAAAGAGAAGATCCTGTGAGCGGACGTGCTTGCGAGTGCGAGCTGCGTGAGTGTGGTATCAGAGCCTGATTCTTGTATGTATATTTCAGGAAAGGGAGGCATACAAGGTAAGGAGCACTTTGATACACAACATTAGTGTGGTATCAGAGCACAGAAAGATTATTTGCTTTCTGTAGCAGAGAAAAGAATTCACCATGCCGCCAAGGAGAGATAGACAATCACCCGATCCAGAGGATAGGGAAATGCCGAGAAGAAGAGGCAGGCAGATGGCAGATCTAGCCATGGAGGGACAAATGCGACATCTCCAAGCAAGACTCGAAGACATGGAGACAACACAAAGGCGTACAACTAGTGCCGGGGATCTTAGTGATTCTGAAAGCGAAGTTGAGGCTGAACATGAGGAGGAAGTTGTAGCTGAAGATGCATCAAACGAGCGTTTGATCAGAGCTATTGCAAGGATGGGTGCAAGAGAAAAGATGGACATTCCGGTTTACGAGGGAAACTTGGATGTAGAAGAGCTTCTATACTGGATTAGAGCACTAGACACGTACTTCGACTATGAAGATGTCGAAGAAGACAAGAAGGTCAAGCATGTTGTCACGAGATTAAAAGGACATGCAGCATTGTGGTGGGATGAACTACAAGCTGATAGACGATGCAAGGGCAAGCAGAAGATAAATAGCTAGGACAGGATGATCGCGAAGATGAAGGTGAAATTCATCCCCAGGGACTATCAAATTACTTTGTTCAGGAGGATGCAGAACCTGATGAAAGTGAAAGAGTATACTGAGGAATTCTATAAACTGAACATCAAAGTAGGTCATCAGGAGAGCGATGATGAGAAGGTTGCCAGGTATATGAATGGCCTGAGATATGATATCCAGGATGAAATGAGCATGGTAACCATCCGAACGATGGAAGATGCTTATCAAATGGCTCCGAAAGTAGAAGAGAAGCTGCGCTGAAAGCAGAGTCAGAGGGGCCAAGGCAGGAGTCAACCCAGAGGCAAATCAGTTTCCCAGGACAGAAACCAGAAGCCCAGGGAGGAATGGAAGAAACCTCAGACTCGCACAGAGAGAGATGGAAGTTCACAGCAAGGGTAGCATAATGAGCAGAGAGGAGATTATGCTGACAAAAACACTTTTCCTCGTACTAGAGGTAGAGGAAGAGGAAGAGGTGGAGTAATCACATGCTTCACATGTGGAAAGAATGGGCACAAGTCTTACGAGTGTCCAG
>JASDQU011103762.1:12901-23669 GCA_032191745.1 Picea mariana
CCATGGTTAGTACAACTATCCACTGGCACCAAAAGAAAAGTAGCAGAGGTCATACCATCTTTTCAATTCACAGTGGATGGATTGCCCACCCAAGATACCCTTAACATACTTCCCCTAGGATCTTATGACCTATTGATTGGTATGGACTGGCTAGCTACATATAAAACTAAGTTGAACCATTACCATAAAGTATTATAATTTGTAAATGAAGAAGGGAGAAAGATAACCCTCCAAGGAATTGAGAAGCATGTCTGAGATTAGTATCAACACTTCAAATGAAAAATTATTGTAGAAAGGGATGTCCTCTATATGCAATACATATGTTCAAATCAATTAAGGATGACAGACCAAACCTGGAGGACCACCCCATATTAAGAAAATATAGAGATGTGTTTCCAGAATAGGTATTGGGTCTACCTCTGAGAAGAGACATTGACTTCTCCATAGAACTTGCACTAGGAGCAATGCCAATGTCAAGGACACCCTATAATATGAGTACACCCAATCTAGTTGAGCTTAAGCTAAAACTAAAGGAAATGATGGATAAAGGCTACATCTGACCCAATGTGTCTCCATGGGGAGCACCGGTCTTGTTTGCGAAGAAGAAATATGGAACACTTCAACTGTGAATAGATTATAGACAACTCAATAAGACAACCATAAAGAACAAGTACCCCTTACCAAGAATCGATGACTTGTTCAACCAATTAGGGGGTGCTTCCAGTTTCTCATAGGTTGACTTGATGTCTGGATACCATCAAATCTGAATCAAGGATGAAGACATCAACAAAACAACCTTCAAGACAAGGTAAGGTCACTATGAATTTGTGGTGGTGCCATTTGGATTAACCAATGGCCCTACCAATTTTATGTACCTGATGAATAATGTATTCAACAAATTCCTACACATATTTGTATTGGTTTTCATTGACGATATCCTAATCTACCCCAATAATAGAGAGGATCATGAATAACATATTATAATTGTACTTCAAGTACTAAGAGAGCATCATATCTATGCTAATTTTAACAAGTGTGACTTTTTCCAGAAGCAAGTCCATTACTTAGGCCATGTTATTTCTAAAGAAGGAGTGGCAGTAGACCCTAACAAGATCATATTTATCATGGAATGGCATAACGCAAAGGATGTATCTGATATCAGATCCTTTATGGGATTAGTAGGATATTATCGAAGGTTCATAAAAGGATTTTCCAAGATTGGTTGTCCAATCACTACCCTTCAAAAAAACAGGGTTAAATTCACCTGGACATCAGATTGTGAAGAAAGGTTTAAGGAACTAAAATACCTTCTAACCCATGCACCCATGCTAATTATTTCATACCCTAATAATGAATACCTCGTGTGTATATATGCCTACAAGGAAGGAATCAAAGGAGTCCTTATGCAATAAGGATGTGTAATCTTCTACGAATCCATAAAATTGAATGAGAATGAAATCAATTATGTGACCCATGATTTGGAGTTGGCTTCCATAGTGCATGCTTTAAAATCTGAAGGCATTACCTCCTGGGTAGGAGGTTTTTACTTATGATAGACCATTGTGGGTTGAGGCACCTATTTGATTGACCAAAACTCAATGCTAGGAAAGATAGGTGGATGGCCATCCTTAGTGAGTTTGATTTCAGAATCAAACACATCAAAGGAAAGGAAAATAGGGTGTTTGATGTCCTTAGCAAAAGTATGAAAATGATTCACTTAGAAGCAGTGAGAACCTATGAAAAAGATGCAGGGAAAGAGTTAGGAATGCATAAGAAACATATGCATTCTTCATGAATGTGACATCGTACCTAAAGTAAGAACCTGTAGGGCTAAAGTATGAAGGATATCAGATGCTAGACGAAGGTCTGCTGACTTATAGAAACATATTGTATATTCCAAGTTGTGACAACTTGAAGAGGTTCATAATGGATGAAATACACAATATACCATATACCGGTCACCCGGGATAACGTAAAATGATCACGGCCACTAGGAAACAATTCTATTGGCCCGGATTGAAAAATTACATAGCGGAATATCTAGCTAAGTGCCTAGAATTCCATCAATTTAAGGAAGAACACTGGCACCCATCAGGGTTGTTTAGACTTTACTAATTCTAGAATGGAAATGGGAAACCATTTCCGTGGACTTCATAAGTGGATTACCAAAATTGGCCAGGCAGAATGATGCCATCATGGTAGTAGTGGAAAAATTGAGCAAGTCCTCTCATTTCAGTCATGTCAAATCAACTTGCAAGGCAATATATATTGATAATATATTCATAAAGGAGATATTCAGACTACATGGCATGCCTAGGGAGATTGTATCTGAATGAGATACAAAATTCAAATCAAGCTTTTGGAGATCCTTGATGGCTGGTTTTCAGAATAAATTGTTGTTTAGCACAACCTATCACCCTCAAACCAATGGATAAACAAAAAGAGTCAACCAAATATTAGAATACATGTTGCAGATGCATGTAATGCATCAGCCTAAGAAGTGGAAATACTACCTGTTATTGGTAGAATTTTCCTCCAACAACGGTTATCAAGAGTCACTGAAGATGAGCCATTTTGAATCCCTCTATCGTAGACCATGCAAGAATCCAATCAACTGGAGTTAGGCCCAAGAAGAGTTCCCTGAGAATGGAAGCTTGTGCCAAGCTGCCACCTTGGTATTTTTGACCCTTTGAAGTTTTATATAAAGTGGGAACTATAGACTATAGGCTAGCATTCCTTCCCACAGTAAAGGAACATAATGTTTTCCATGTTTCATTATTGAAGAAATATGTACATGATTCTAATCATATAATTGATTGTTTTGTGATCCAGGTGGAGCTGGAGGGAGAATTCCTGCCAGAATATCAATGCGTACTAGACATGAAGGAAACCCCACTTAGGAATTGAACCATTATAGAGGTCAAGGTGTAGTGGAAATACTTTGGCCCAGATGATGCTACATGGGAAATGGATAATTCCATGAGACAAGCATATCCATTTTTGTTCACTTTTGTATATACAGAGCATGTTGATAGATAGAACATCAAGGACGGTGTTTCTTTAAGGGGAGGTGATGCAGACCCTCGACCCTTGGGCCAAGATCTACACAGGATCGTTCTAAATTCTCCTTGAGCCGAAGTGGCTCTCTTGAATTCCTATTGGAACCTCGCGAATCTGATCCACAGGTCCTTCGTGAAAACCTGCCCTAGGAAATTTAACACCAGGTGTGAGCCTCACATTCTCTTGCGACCACAACTAGCCTTAGTGCAAGTGTCCTTCGTGACTCGTGATCTTGTGAGTTCATGAGTTGAAGACCCATGACTCTTCTTTCACAAACCTCCGATACCTAAGATGAAGATATGGGTATGGCTCCCTCCTTGTTAGTACCTTCTACACATAACCACTGGCTAGGGTCTAATTTTAGTACCCCTCGCAACTCGCAGCTTCGCAAGTTGGAGTGTTGAGACCTCATGCTCCTCCTTTGCGAATCCATGACTCATGATAAGTCAATGATGGGTTAACCCTTTCCAAGGTCGATGTATGTCCACCACCTGTCACCCGCTTCCACTTTTCTCTGGATGCTTTATTGTTATGCCACCTATCACCCACGTAGCCCCTACTTAATGGATGTGCCACGTATTTGCATGAGCCCTTGGTGCTCGACACTTCACAACTTTTGGAGTCAAAAATAAACTCTCTTAAACCCTGAACCCGTGATACAAGATACCCCATGGAGGTTTTGATCCAAAGGCTCTCTAGTGGCTTGGATCCAATGGCCTAGACCTCCTCCCCTGCTCCTCGCAACTTGAGACTTCACGAAACCAAAGATATTTGGCCTTCCTTCAAAACTCACGAACTTCAAATTCATGATATGATCTAATGACGTGGGTTGAACTGAGATTAACAACTCACATTGATTCTTGATGTTAGAGTAGTGAGTTCTTCCAACTCCTAACCGCCTTATAGCTTCACTAGATCCTACGGTCCTCGCGTTTTCGCAAACTCTCCACGAAAAATTCAGACCGCCTGATTCACTGCTCAATGTCTTATGCCCAACAACTAAGTGTTCTCCCTCCTTGAACTTAATTTCTATGAGACAATTTTAGCCTTCATATCCCTTTGAACACTTCAAAGGTTAAATCCCTCCTGATCTTTCACTTATAAAATCAAGCTTCAAAAGGATCCCTACTCACACTCCTTGTGGAAAACCTTCAAATAATCCTCGCTTATTTGAATCTTCAACCCTATGCACTCTTTGCAATAGTGGTTCTTCAACCTTCCCCTTAGTTGATAAATTCTAAGGCCTCAACTAGCCTGTGCACACCTTGCATGGCTCTATGCTTCTCCTGCACTTCTGTTGGTATGAGAACAACGATATCTCTCCTAATCTTTCTGAGATAGAACTTAGACCTTCATCAACGCACACCTTGCGGATGTTCACTGCACTCCTTGCAGGAATTCTTAGGAAGAGAAACAATTGAAACTCATTCTTCTTCTCTCTCAGAATTCATACATTCAACATGAAATCATGCACCCCACACAAACATGAAATCATGCATCCCACACAACATTGAAACAAATACATATCAGAGAAATAAAACAACTGTAAACATACCATTTAACAAATGTAAACAGTAAACATCATAACACCATGAAAGTTGAGTCAAAGATTCATATATTAACTCAAGTTCTCATGTACATGGGTTCTTCTCTACAGTTCTCTATTACAACTCTCTAGCTTATGAATTCTGAATGATCATAAAAAATTCCCCATGATACAAGGGTGAGGGTGTCTATATTCGTTTTCCCTCCTATGCTTCTAAAACTGTCTAATCTAACATTCATATCTACCTATTTTTACATTAATAGACTTAAATGCCTATTACATCTAAAATATGAGAGTAATCTCTCCAGATCTGTTCATATCTCCTAGACATAAATGCAAGTACGCTCCTCCTAACTATTACATTAATGCTTTTGGTTTCAAAATTCAAAAATGGCTTTCATAAAAAAACGTGCCTCTTTTTCCATCTACGCATCCAGCTGTTCCTTTGGCTAGGCATGTGCTTTGTCTTTGTTCGATGCTCCTGCATCAAGAGGGGGGGACTGTAACACCTTGTTTCCCCTAGTTTGTAAATATAACTATAATGGCCAAGAGACTATCGCCAACTCCATATGTTTGAATGTTGATTTGATGGACCTTTGTATGAAAGGTCAATGAATGTAAATTCTATTATTTACTAGAAAATGGATAAGTTTTGCATGACTGCTAGAAGGGGGTGTGCTAAGAAAGAACATGAATTCTATGAAAAGAGATGGTGAAGGGGACTAGGAATGGTTGCGTTAACCTTCACCAAACTAGTACCTTACTGCACTTAATTTCTCAGGACCAAAACAATCCTCTAACCCATAAATGAATTACAGTCAGGCTGGTAGGTGCCAAGACCTCCTCAAGAGTTAATGGGGGGATGGGGTAGAGAGCCCATATGTAAGGTTTCCATACCTGACCATGGGCTAGGAATTTTTTAACGTCCTTGACCATCCATGTCGGGGCATATTATGCCAGAGAACTCTTATTGTTCTCTCTACGGAACATACTGTAACATACCCAGTATCTAATTGAGCTATACAACATAACTTTTTCGAACTGCATGCAATTAAGATACATACACACAGAACTCTTGCGGAAGAATTATATATAAAATGTGAACATACAAATACATCTATAAATACACAGATTCACATAGAAATAACAATAAACATATACATGCAGCATATACAGGAAATGCCCATAAAAATAAACACAATTATAACCGGACATATGACAACCCATAAAAATAAACATGTAAATAACAATGCAACATGTAAATTTATCACATAATTGACACTTATCTTGGTTATAATGTCACCAACTGCGTGCAAAACTTCCATGAACCTCCCAACCTTAGACCACACTATTCATCACTCTAAATAGTTTGTCACCCCCGAGCTAGGACTAAACTCCACCAGGGTAAAGGGATTCCTAACCAGGCTAAAGGCTCATAGACATCAGGAAAGATTCTTTTACTGGTGCCAACTCAAACTAACAGCTTATAGTCCCTCATTCCCCACATGCCTGTCCCACCTAGCAAGTGTGCCCCTTCTCTTCTCAATAGTCCCTCAGCTGCCCCACTTCCTTTCTAGGCTTCAACAACAGACTAGACATGAAGTCTCAGAGAAATATAGCTATAGTTTAGCACCTTTAGGAAATCAATTCCCAAAAAATCTCTAACTCAGAGAATTTCTCATGGGCTTGACAACCCAACTCTTCAATATCTCACAGGCCTGACAACCCGCTTCTTCAGTACAGCTCCCAATATAACCAACTACACCCTCCCAAAATGGCCAGGGATACGGGTTCAGGTACAGTCATGAAGGTACGAGAGGTAGCTCAATAGGTGTGTGCATGCTCATGGATGATTGATTAGATGACTCAATGATGGAAGGAATGATGGGAAGAATGATGGAAAAGATGATAGGAAATGAACTAAGTCCCAACAATATGTATGCATGTCCCCAACTTGACACTTGGCATGTTGGGAGCTACTTTGGCACACTTGTCCCCAACTTTAGAAATTAGGATAAAATAATTATCCATACTTTATATTTAAGAAATATTAATATAATATTCCTTTTTGGCTTAATCTCCCTAGTTGATGTAGGAGCATCGCTCCAGCCAGCCAACACAGCACACATTCAATGAAGAAGGAGAGGCGCAACCCTCTCACTTTCATATTTTGAATTTGAATTAATGTAATTAATGCTTGTAAGGCTGGTAGAGCCAAATCCATGCCTTTGAGCAGGCTTTAGTTAAAGAAGGCCTTTAATGGTTGTAAGGCTGGGATCTAGATCTGATCTGGACTAGACCACCATTCATTATAAATTGAATGTAATTGAATAGAGTAGGTATCTTGGAGGGAAGAGATCAAAGAGCCCCCTCATGTAAAAGCTCTTTTAGATCTTGTTTTGAGTAAGTAGAGTGAAGAGATAAGAGAGATCTGCGAGAGTTTTAGAGAGGAGAGAAGGAGCCGAGACTCTGTCAAAGTTGGAGCTCGAAAACACATTGTAAAGAGGCATTCTTGATTTAATACAAACAGAGCAGTTTTTCTTGCATGTTGTTGTCCACATGTTTATGAGTTCATTAATGAATGTCTTTATGTGTTTATGATATGATGTAGATGTATGTTAGGTATGCATTTGCAGGGATAGATAAAATTTACTGTCTGTGAGTTCTTTGATTCTAGGTTTGGGTTCTTTGAGGCTTCATGCAAGAGTGCATGACAGAACACTGCAGGTTCTGAAAGCCAGTGCATGAGTGCACTTCTGAATTCTACGGATTTAGACAAACACATGCTAGGAGGGCGCACCAGCTGAAGTCACTGACTCAAGGAGAATCCTCAAGGTTGTTGAATACCTTGGAGGTGAGACCATGCAGAAGAGAGCACAGGATAGACCATAATCATTGAGGGATTCTATAGAAGCTTTGCCAAGAGGGAATTTGAACAGGTGCATAGAAGGCATAGAGAAGACATAAATCTTGAGAATTCTATAAGGCTATGCCAAGGGGGAATTGAGCGAATGCACGGGATGCATTAGGAGGAGAACTCTATTTCAAGTTCAGTGAGAAGATATAACGTCTGAGGCTCTGTAGAAGCTCTGCCAGGAGGGCATCGAGTGAGTGCAAGGTGTGCATAGAAGGAACTCTTGTTTGAGTTCAGAAGAAGGAGAAGTGTCAAGGAAAATACCTTCACAAGGTTACTAAACACCCTGCAGGCTCAGCAAGGAGTTCTTGAGTAGGAAGTTTCCATAGGACATTTCCATCCCTTCAAGAAAATAAAGGTATAGACACCTTAGAGGTCTGAGAAATTGAAGCTCAAGAGGATAAGGACCTACACAAGGAGTGCACCAAGCCAACACCTAAGTCGAGGGTTGGCAGACAACCATATGGAGGCTTGTCAAGCACAAAGAGTGTGCACATAATAGATTTGGTTTCAAGTATGAAGCACAGGATGCCTAGCATAGGAGCAAAGACTCTTTCAAGTCAGAGCAAAGCACAGAGAATCCCAAAAGAGATAGCACCTTCATGTGCAAATACTTTTCAAGCCAGTGTAGAATTTGGGAAACCTTTCAAGGTTTTAGAGAGAAGAAGCTCAGGAGGAAAAGTGCCTTTGAGTATAGAGTGACAGCTGGAAGGAGTGCAAAGTTCAAAGTTTGAGAAATCTCAGGAAGGATAATACTTTCATGCACAAGCCCATTGCCAAGAGGAGCAGAAGGTCCGGGAGAACCCTTTGGAGGATCTCAGGAGGGACAATATCCTTAGAACATGAAAAGAAGTCAAGAATGTAGGCTTCATAGAAGGAAGCAAAGGCCGAGGCCTTTGGGACACTTGAAATCTTCTAGGTTCAGGAAGAAGGAGTGTAAGCTCAATGAGGGGCTACAAGTGCCATCGGATCAAGCAGAGGAAAAGATCTAGACCGTTGAAGTTTCATGTCTAGGTAGCGTAGGAAAGTGTAGCAGAAGAGAAACAGATCTGGGCCATTAGATATTGCACAGATAGTCAATAGCCATCGGATCTGGAAGGATTTGCATGAGGTTTAATCCTCGTATGCAAAGAGGAAGAGTCATGAGACAGGAAGTCTTGACTCACGAAGTTTCGAACACATCAAAGTTGTTCATCTGTGGAGGATGCGTGTCACGAGATCCTCATATTTTAGGGATTCAGGCATTGGAGAGCGGAAGAGGGAAGTCTTTTGACTTCGCAACTTGCAAAGTCCCAAAGGAATCAGGACCATCCATTTTGGAGGACAAGTGGCAGAGATCTGGGTTATATCACGAATTCGGGTATCACGAGTGGAGATTCAAAGTTATTTGCATTACAAACTCTTGAGTCATGAGATCTCGATTCAATCTTAACCATCGATCGAGGAGGAAGGAGACCCATGAGATTTGGCATCTTGCTACCTCATATATCGGGGTTTCAGAGGGTGAAGAAGTTGCACCCTGATTGCTAGAGTTTCAAAGTGTCGAGTGTCAAGGGCTCGGGCGAACACACGTCACGTCCATCAGGTGGACACTCATCGCCTGGGAAGGAGTCAACATTCTGTCAACTTATCATGTCTTGTGGATTCACGAAGGAAGATTAAGAAGGCTCAACACTTCAAGTCATGAAGTCACGAAGTTGCGAGAGGAGTTTTAGATCAAGGCCTTAGCCGGTGGTCACTGGTAGCGGCGCTAGTCAAAGAAGGGGGTATACCCATATCATTATCTCAGGTATCGGGAGTTTGGAAAAGAGGAGTTGAGGGTCTTCGACCCACGAAATCGCGAGATTGTGAGTTGTGAAAGGTGCTTGTGTTAAGGCCTTGGTCAGAGTGTTGTGGTCGCTTGGAGGAGGTGAAGCTCGCACCTTGTGCATGTTCGCACAGGTGTGGTTTTTGTAGGACCTGTGGATCGGGTTTGTTGGAAAGCCCAAAAGAACCATTTATGTTCTGCTTATCCAAAGAATAGAATGATTCTGCATGGATCTCAGCAGGAGGGTCAGGGTCTGCTATCAAAGTGGTATCAGAGCTTGACTCTGTTTGTATATTGCAGACGGAGGAAGAAGAGTACTCTGATACGCACCAAAGTGGTATCAGAGCTTGACTTTGTTTGTATATTGCAGATAGAGGAAGCAGGAGGAAGAAGAGTACTCTAATACGCACCAAAGTGGTATCAGAGCTTGACTCTGTTTGTATACTGCAAACAGAAGGAGACAAAGGAAGAGAATAATATGATGCATGCCATTTTGGTATCATAGGCATCTTTCAGAGACAGGTAGGAGAAGACAGAGTATTGGAACTCTGTGGTGATTGTTTGCAGGTACACAACAATCAAAAGATAGTCAAGAGGACTGTAAGGAGAAGCTGGAAGCACTCTCAGTTGCATAGAGACAATAGATTTTCTTGGAGGGTAGACAGAAGCAAAGATGGCTACTGAAGGCCATGCACGTGGTGGAAAGAAGAACCACTAGCAATAGGGAAATGTTGCAATGGATAAAGAGCTCACTGAGATCAGAACGAGGATGGAGGAACTTGCACTGCAGATGCAGTAGGATGCAAGATCACATTGGGTGTATGAATGGCCCATGAAGACAAAGGTAAATTGACCAGTCAGGGAATTGGTAGCCAAAAGACAGTAGAGGTTGTTAAAGACATGGTTGAGGCATGTTGGAAGCCTCAGGGATGATGAGGAGGAGATGGTTCAGGTATGTGAGCCAGTAGCTAGGAGAAATATCAGTGATGAGGATGAGATGAGATCACTGGAAGATCTCAGATACTGCCAAAAGGGCAGATTTTTTTTTTCCAATTGCCAGGTGGGAAATGAGATGAGATCGTTGCAGGATCTCATAGATTGTCAGGAGAACAACAGGGAAATTTCATGTTGTCAAGAGGGCAATGAGATGGGATCGAAGGATCTCATAGACTACCAAGAGGGCAGCAGAAAGTTTCCAGATTTTTCAGGTGGGCAGGAGAACAGAGGTGAGGCTATGTAAAATTCTCATGAACTTGGAGGTCAGTTTAGATCAGCAATGAAAGCTGACAGAGGAGAAGGATTAGAAGGACATTTTGATCATTGGAGGAATTCAGATATTCTTGCCACTTATCCCAGTTGAGGCAAGAGCATGTGTTGCAGGTGCAACAACAACAGAAGAAGGACAGATAGTTGTGACTGTCAAAGATATGGAGCAGACACT
>JASDQU011103764.1:483-30218 GCA_032191745.1 Picea mariana
CATGGAGTTTTAAAGTTCTGGCTTTAGATGGTGATAGCTCATTTGGGCATTTTAGAGTTAGCAGGTATGACACTATGCCTCTGTACCAGCCCGATGATAAGAACATCTCTTCGATATTTTTTGGACTTGTTTCCTCATTCAGCTCATTTAGGTTCGTGTCTTCATTGCCTTCCTGCAGGCAATTGATATCTAGGGCTCTGAAATTCGACTCAGCTAAGAGTTTGTCCAGGCCTTTCCCTTTTATTAATTTGGTCGGTTTGACTTCCATATCAAATTCTTGGATTTTGGCGAGCCATCACCCTCTTTTTCCATCACTATCTAGTTGCACCAATATATCTTTCACAAAACTGGTAGGCACGTACGCAATTGTCTTTGAGTGTAGTACATACGTTATGAATGCCTTTAATGATTTTACCATGGCGTATGCCTATTTTTCTATTATATCATACTTCAGTTCTGCATCTCTAAGGCTCTTGCTGAAAAAGGCGATCGGTTGTTCGAATCCTTCTTCATTCTTTTGTAGGAGCACCGTGGCGATAGTGTGTTCGGAGGCAAATGAGAAAATAAGAAAATCTTTTAGATAGTCGGGGCTTGCTAACACAGGTGCCTCACTTCTGACTTTCTTAATATGCGCGAATGATGTTCTGGCCTTGGTTGTCCAATTTACTCCGCTATCCTTCTTCAACATACCTATGATCAATTTTACAATCTCAGAGAAATTCAGGATAAACCTTTGTAAAAAAATTATTCTTCCTAAGAAAGATTGAATCTCTTTTACATTTCTAGGAATATTTATAGTATCTATTGCTTCAATCCTCTTAGGATCAATCCTAATTCCATCCCTAGATACGATATGACCCAAAATATTACCTTCCTACATGGTGAAATGTGATTTCTTTGGGTTTAAAGATAGACCAAACTTGTGGCATTTTTCAAAAGTCTATTTAAGATGCATCAAGTGTTCTTCATCGATTTTAGAGAAAACCATCAAATCGTCAAGGTAAATGACTATGAACTTACCCCTTTCTCTTATGAAAGTGATGTCCATAGCATGTTGAAATGTGGCCCTTGCATTCATCAAACCAAAAGGCATTTTTTCATACATGAACGTACCCCATGGTGTGGTGAAAGTAGTTTTTTCCCTGTCTTGTTCATTCATGGCGATTTGATTATAACCAGAGAACCCATCTATCATAGACATTTGGTTTGCTCCAACTACTTTTTCTAGCACATGGTCCATTTTGGGCAGTGGATAATTGTCCTTGAGAGATGACTTATTTAAGTTTCGGAAATCCACACACAGTTTGATTTCCCCACTCTTTTTTCTGACCGGGACCAGGTTTCCTACCCAATCTGAGTATCTCAGTGGTACGATTATTTTCACGTATAAAAGTTTCTTAACTTCCTTTTCAATCACAGGTAACAAAATGGGGTTAATCTGCCTAAGCTTTTGCCTAAACGGTTTGATCCCGGGCTTCAAAGGTATCTTGTGATCAATTATGGAAGTGTCATATGTTCTTAACTCATCATAAGACCAGGTGAAAACATCCTTATACTGTCTGAGTAGGTATTTATACTTAAATTTCACTTCGAGAGGGAGGAACTTGGATATTTTTACCACCCTAGATTCTTTTTCAGTTCCTATATCCAAGTCCTCCACTTCTTCTGGTTGGTTGTAAAGTGGATTTTACAGGTACGTCATTCTGATCAAAAAGTCTTTCTAAAGGAATCAATCCTTTCGGAATCTGGTTGCTTTTAAGGACCAGCATACAATGATCTGCAATTTTTTCTCGGAAGGCTTTAGGATCTTCCCCTTCTTGCATGATCCATATCGGGTCATTTTGATTTTCTTGGTCTACATGAGTTTCGAAGAATTCACCCACTGCTGCAAGAAATTTCTTAATTTGTTCGTCATCCTCAAAGACCTACCAGTGTTGGATATTGTTTGGTATAGATGGTTTGTATCTGATTTCAATGTGATACTTCAATTTGAAAGTCGTGAAGGAGAGAAGGTTGAAGCTGCTTTAGCCAATGCATCAACATGTAAATTCTCTGCGTGAGGGATAAAATGGACATTTATGAACGAGAAAAAGTTTTCCATGAGATCCCAGGCACAATTTTTGTATGATCTTAATCTGGGATGCTTGGCTAGGTACTGTCGGTTTATTTGTTTGACTATTAACTAGGTATTGTCGGTTTATTTGTTTTGACTATTAACATTGTTAGTGTAATCTATATCACATTGCAGTCGGTAGGAAAAAGGAACCACGAACTTACCTTTGGGAGCCACTAAAAGCACTCCTGCACCTGCCCCTTCAGAAGATGAGGCACCATCAAAACACATTTTCCAGACACTGGTGCTACACAGATCCTCTTTCATGTAACTTGACTCTTCTCGCTCTATATCGTTTTCCTCTGGACAACCGTCTAAACCATCATCAAAAGACAAGATACAATTTCGCAAATCTTGGTCCACAATGTAAATAGGGAAATTGTTTGGGTTTTGAGGGTCGCTCACTGTATATGCTAATCTCATTTCTCTGTACAACTAAGTAAACTGACCACCAAACACAGAGATTGTGGTGAACATCATATCCAATTGAAGAGAAACCCCCAACTTGGCTCCCCATGACCTAGACAACAGTAAGCCATACTTAGGGGGAATATCTGCAATAACCACATCCATCAGGATACTCTTAACCGGGACCTGCACTAGGGTAACTACCAGATCCTTTATCATCCCCATACACTTAACCCTTCTTGATTCAAAAGAGTAAAGATATCCATAAGGTCTGGTGATCTGGAGACCCAATTTGTCCATAATAATCTTAGGCATAACGTTATGGGAGGCTTCGGAGTCTAACATGCAATTATGTAGCAATTGATCATACACATTTAGAGTGATATAAAAGGGAGCAATGGTGTCTTCGGCCCCTTCAAAATGGGGACCAAAAGTGATGTTAGGTTTGTCATCTTCCAGGTTTAAAACATCAGATTGGCTTTCTAGATCAGAGACACCCATTGCTTCACATTTAGAGTGATATAAAAGGGAGCAATGGTGTCTTTGGCCCCTTCAAAATGGGGACCAAAAGTGATGTTAGGTTTGTCATCTTCCAGGTTTAAAACATCAAATTGGCTTTCTAGCTCAGAGACACCCATGACTTTGGTAATGTGCTTCCGATAAACGGGGTTTTTTGCTAATTTTACCAAAGGGATTGGTATCTTAATTTTATTTATCTCATTTTCAAAACTAAAATCTATGCTCACCTTGTTTGTTTCTTTGGTTGAGACTTCAGAATCCTTCCTTTTTGACTTATTCGTCTGGACCGCTTTATTACTCATGGTCCTGGTTGAAGGCGTGATTTTATTTACTGTTTCGGTTCCTTGTGCTTGGGTTTCAACTTTTTCTACTTCGAACTCTTGCATGCTTACTACTTTAGTTTTTTCGTTGGGTAATAAGGTCCCTTCCGGAGTAGGCTCATAAGTTTGACCTCTTTGGAGCATTTTCTTGGGTTGAGCAGTTGAGATGGGCTTACTCTTAGATCTTAAGTTATACTTGGGTTGGATCTCAGCCATTATCATCTCAATTTCTTGTTGAGATTCACAAAGGTCAGTGTGATCACCTTCTTCACCCTTATTCAATGGTTGTTGCGTGTTTAGAGATTTTTCATAGTCTTCTCAAGTCAGATATGGTTGTGTGCAGTCATCACCAAAGTTCGTGACATCATTATCCAAATCTCCGAAGTCTTGAAAATCGTTCGCTCCTATAAAATTTTCATTCTTTAAGGGAGCTTGTATTTTTTTATCTTCATTTTTTATTTGTCTTTGTTGGTTCGGGGGGTTGGGGTTCCTCTTGAAATCCTTTTTGGGGAAAGAATCAACTTTGGCCTATTCGAGCTCCATTCTAGATATTTTATTTCACAGTTCTTTAATTACTCTGGCCATATCTTCTACCCTGTCATCTGTGGATCTATTAGATCCTGACGGACCAACTTGTTCTCTAAAGCGTTTAGTTTCTCGGTTTCCTGTTTCTAATTTATCTTTAAGCTTACCTGAAGCCATCATATCAGACTCTATTTCTACCGCATCATCCTACATTCGGTTTAGGGTGGCGCCCCTTCTTTCTCGTAAAAGGAGTACAAAATCCTGTTCGAAAGCTCTGGCGAATGTTACTTTGGCTGCGGGTTGGGATGGTTTAACCTCATATGGGATTTTATTATACAGTTTGTTGAATCTTTGAATAAATTCCATGACTGTTTCTGAATTCTTTTTTCTTAAAGACCCAAATTCAGTTAAATAATATAGATGGTCTTTTCTCTCGCCCCATTGTCTGAGGAAACCATCTTCCAAAGCGTCATAAGAAAAGATAGATGATGTGGGTAGGCTCCGAAACCAAGTTAGGACCTGGCCTTCGAAGGTTTGGACAAGATGTCTTGAATATACATCCTCATGTTCGATACCCAGGATATCAGCAAATTGATCGAAGAAATTAATATGTTCGACCGCGGTCAGATCCCCTTCCCCAGTGAATTTCGGTAAATTTTATATGTAATTTTCGAGAAGTTCATGTAGAGGGATGGGAAATACTAAGGGAACATATATGGCTGCAACTTTTGCAAAAACTCTGGGAGGGGGGGTAGGCCCTTAGCCTCCAGCTCCTCCTAGAGGGGCTCCTCCCCCTCCTCCTCCGATAAACCCTCCACCTCCTCCTCCAGCAGCTGCCATCGTTATGTGTGGAAAGTTGTAAAGGGGATTTCGGAAAATTAAAAGTGAATCTTTATTTTCTTCGCAAAGAGGAAAATCCGACAAGGAAATATAAGGAATGCGAGGACTCGGTTCCTCGGATTTGCAAGAGACGAAATCAGGAGAACTGACAGATGTGGAAACCAAATGTGTAACACACTCTTCAGAATTTGGTGAGGCTGAGAAATTTAACTGAAGGAAAGATGGTATGTCAACTGTCGACGAACTTTCAAGAGGGCCCTTTCCTTTGTGTACTAAGGGGATTTTCGGATGAATCTCACTCCTAACTTCAGAGCAGTTTGGCGTCAAAACTTTATTATCAAAAAGAGGACTACGTGAAGTTGAGGGTTCAGAAGAACTCTTAGTCTTCAGTGTTGGGGTTTTAAGTTTGTAAACTGCAACGGTTGGCTTAAGAGAGCCTCTCGCCTTTAGAATATTCTCAAGATCGGTAACGGGGATAATCTGCTTACCATCCGAGTTTTATCTGGTATTCCTTCGATCGGATGCCAGTTTATTATTTGTGGAGTCACCAAGTGAAAGATTAGGAAGCCTTAAAAGGTGTGTACTCTTTGTTCACTATCAAATGGTAGCACTTTCAATGAAAAACAAATGTCATTTTCCCAGGGAAAAAGATTTCGTAACTTCGGTCCCCGGCAATGGTGCCAGAAAGATGTTGTTCCAGAGTCTATACTTAAGGCTTAGAAGTACAGTGTCTAGACATCTGAAAGTGGGTAAAAGGTGGAGAAGAGAGAAACGTCAACCTTCGGCAAAGGAAACTAGGGAAGATTTCTACATTGGCATTGTCTAGCTTCCAACTGTTCCTGGATAGTTATATCTTGTTCAATGGCTGCCCATGAACATTCAAGTTCAACCCAGTTAGTAGTTGTTTTAAGAATAGTATCGAAAATTTTTAAGGCAATGTGCGTTTGGTTTGATAATCCAGGCTCGATATTGGGCTATGTTGGTACAAGGACTGTCATGGAGGAATAGTAAAAGTAGGAAAAACTTCAGAGAGAGATTAAGTGTTGTCTCAATTTGGTCATATAAAAGAGAATTTACGGTTTCAGGAATAACATAGGGATGCAAATAAAAGGATATTTCCCATAACTAAGTTATATCTTAATAAAATGTATGTGGTGGGAGAAAAACATTTAGCTGTCTATGGTGTAAGGATCCTATCAAGAGAGAATCTCACGTATAAACAGAAGAGGAAAATTGTAAAGAAATAACCCGATGTAGCATAGAATATGTGTAGAATTCTGAAAGTGTTGACTGGTCTTACACCCGCTGATAGCTGGTACAGAGGAAAAATAGTAAACAATTACAGAAAACCAAAATTCATTCGCTATAGTAGTGGTCCTACTAAATTATAACAAAGCATTCATCAGTTAGGAATATGAAATGAAACGAAATATGAGATACAAAGAAAACAAACTCATAACACAGTCGTGACGGAATTGAGAATCTTCAGATTTGCTTTGTATTAACTCTCAAAATGTAAAAAACTCTGTTACAATCGACACAAAAAGGTCCAGCCCTCTTTTCCTTCTTTCTATGGTATATTTATACAGTTTACAATGAGATAGAATCTCAATCGTTACAAAATTTCAGTTATGATAGGGAGGAGAGAAATCGCTCCATTTCTTCTTCTCTGTCTTCATTTGGTGCCAGATGTTTGTCCTCGCACGTGCTCGGTACAGGTGACAAACTTTCAACCAGCTGAGATATTAGCCTCAACGATTCTGCTTGACAGCTGGCTTCAAAAAAGTAACATTCTCGGGCTAACTGGGGCAGCCTATCTTCCATCTCTCTGTCTATGATGTCGATAGCACATAATTGTGTGCTTGGTTTGATCATACATTTGTCTATTTGGACTATGTCTGCCATAGTCACTTGGGAGATCTCAACCAAATCCCTTTCTTCTTTTTCCTTTAAATCAAGCGAGATTTTTGCCATATTCATTTGAATCAAAGCCTCGACACTACCTCCGCTATCAATGCCTAGCAGATCTCCATCTATAGAACTGAAAGCCTCTTCCATGGCATTTGTTACCTTTTTGGCTTGTAGCTTGCCTTCCGAGATGTTGTGCTCCCATTCTTTCAATAGAATGTTTCTTCTGGTCTGCTCTGAAATGGTGAACGTGGGAGTACTTCCCGAATCCCTATTGTTTGTGGCTATCACAGCCTCTTGGAAGGCGACCCATGCTGCTCCAACTTTCCTTTCTCTAGCAGATGAGTTCTCCAAAACCCAGTTGACTAGCAAACATTTTTCTCGGATTGCTTCTACCTTGCCGAGTAAATTTCATTGGGCCGCAGAGACTCTGCCCTAAATCTCCATCGCCTAGGACTGAAACATCTTGATATCTATCACCTTGCTTTAGGTGATTTCCACCCTAGCCTGCAACTGTTGGATCAAATCTTTTTGCTGACTCGCTTGCATCTGACCATCCCAAACCACCAGTTGTGCTTGTTCAAGCTTATTCTTGAGCAGTTCTATCTCATTTTTATTAGCCAACCTTGCTTTCTCTATACCCACACTCGCCTAGTCTTTAGCAGTCTCCATTGCTATGGCTAGTCTAGCTTCCAGGGTCTTGATGAGGCGATTCTTTTGTTTCAGCTGGTTTTTTAGAAGCCTGACTGAAAAATGATTCCCCGAGGCATATTCTCCTAATGTACCTGCTATCTTAATCGTGAATTGTTTATTTTTCTTGTCCTTCTCATCGGTTATGAATTTGTATTTCTTAACTGTCGAGTCCCCTTCTTGGTAAAATTCTCTCTTTACCACTTCTTTTCTCTTCTTATCGAAGAAGAACTCATTCAGAGGGAGCTCTTTTACCCTTATAGGCCTCAACTCTTCATTGAAGATCCACCCTACATGAATATTTCCTTGAGTCGAAAGCAAGGGAGTAAATAATGTGATAGGTTCTCTGATCTGCTTTGCTGATTTTCCCAGAGTAGTAACCAGACTTTACTTCTTTGGAGGGTTGGGAGTCTTTATTTCTGCTTTCAAACTCTTGGTTTTCTCTCCCTTTTCCTGGTGTTTTTCTTGATTGGGGTTCGCATCCTTAGAGCCTTTGGCATCCTTTTGTTTGACCTCCACCGTAGCTGGACTCTTGCCCCGCAACACTGCGGGAAGACAACTACATCGATGTTCTTTGAACTTCAAAACATCGGCTCTCTCCTCGGGTGCCAAGGTTTGTATCAAAGCTAGAATCTCGACATAAGACCTTGCGCCTCGGAAAATGTCATTCGACGGTGAATTCTCATGCTCAAATCTATTGAGCCCGCAAATGGCCAGATGATTGCTCACAACCCTCTATGGATCGTGATTTTTATATTCGATGAGGACCAAATTTAGGTCCTCCAGGGCTACTTCCTCAGCTTTGGCATGCCCAAAATCCAATAAAGAATAAGAATTTAAATGAACAGGAAAAGGTGGCCATACCTTCTTTGAGTATCCCTTAAGCTCCTTGCTTATACCACCGATTACTATTTGTCTGGAAACCTCGTGACAAGCCAACTTGTCAGGAATGAATAATCGCAATGCATGCGGGGGAACAGAAGCCCAGAAAACTTTGAGGTACAAAAATTCAGCCTCCACATACCAGTTGGCTATGCTACTCAGATTTGTCACTATACTGTCCGAGATCCTGGGTGGTGGATAACCGAAAATAGTGACATGCAGAGGCACCATCACCCAATTGAAGATTTCGTACATGAAATTTGCATCTTTGTTTTCCCATAATTTTGAATGATAGATGTGTATGGGCTCATCTTCTGCTGGAGTCCAACTCCATCTCATTAAGGGAAACGGTGTCAAAAAACAAACGACCTCCATAATGTATGCAGACATGAAGAATGAAGACGCCTTTTCATTCTCTTTCTGCACCCGATATTCTGTGACCCGACTGGTCAAGATATCGGACATCATTTTGGCCCAGTCAAAGGAACTACCTTCAGTGACCTGAAACATTAGAGGCACCCATGGAAGAAAAAAATGTGAGGTGTCCTCTCTCCCATATAACTTGCATGTCATCATGGCTACATATTTGTACTGTGGTTCTAAAGAAGCAATTGAATATATGTCATGGCTATCATCTCTGAACTTTGCGGTGTTCGAAACCCAATCTTTTATTAAACTAGACATGGTTTTATCATACTAAATGCATTCCTTCTACTTGAACTCATCTAAGAATTCAGCGCCATATGTGTAGTCGGACGTTGTGGGCAGCTTATATATGGCTTGCAGATGTTCCAGGCTGAAAGTACTGATGGTGACTTTCTTCTCATTCATGATGGTTCTGGTTGGTATGTCCACATGTTCTAATACCCATCGGACCATGTCGTAATATGGAAGCAATCGTGGGCTGGCTTCTACTTTGTGCATTCTGAAATGGATGACTATTTTGTACTTGGTGGTTATATCATCTTTTTCGTTGTCGCTGGAGTCGTCGGAATAGTCCACCAATTATTCTTGCAGAACATCTGAAACGAACGACCAATTCGGGACCGAGTTGATACTTCGAGGTGAAGTATCAGTGACATTGTCTGAGCCTTGTCCCGAAACCTCAACATTGGCTTTGGATGCTTTTCACGGAGCCATGGCTGAAGCTTGTGTTTTAGCTCTTCTGCGATAGAAATATGTATACATACAGAAGTCCATTTTCTCAGAGATAATGTGCTTTGCATAATATGAAAATGCATTTGTTATAATGAACCATAGCTCTTATATATATTCAAAAAACTCGGTACCTTTCAGAACAATTCTGTCAAATCATCTTTTAGAAATAAATTTTGCCATAAAAATCCGATCTTATATTCATCGATTTGCCCTATTTCCTCATTAATGTCATAAATTTTGGCGGTTTAAAATGTCAATTGGTGTATGGAAGGAATAATACTACATCGTAAATTGTGCAGACATCAAAACATGGGATATGCATTGATTTAGATTTAATTAATCTGGTTTTACCAACGTTAATCGATGTTTCGGTACTCGTTATATCAGGGATTTTACTTTAACACCTGAGACTGCGATGATCGATTTTGGTTAATAAAAATGAAATCATGATTAGGGGATCAATTAATTTCATAATTATTATATTCGACCTATCGTGACTCAGAGCTTCAAAAATAAGTTTCCAGGGGGTTTGCATGCCGAGCAGCGAAACCGCGAGATCCCGATAATACGAATTAATTAAAAGGGAAGATAAACTTGGATTAAGTGATTGATTAATTACATGTATATCCTTATCGTGATTTCACGAGTCAGGATTTAGACGGTGTATTTTTTGAAAAAGAAAACGTCAAGTAGCGAATTGTCGACAAAACTTTTACCATGGTTTAGCTTTTACTTTTAACCGTGACATGGGTTACTAAAATAAGGACTTCGTGTTCTCGACTATCGGGGCTACAACAATAATTTTTTGGGTTTCATGAATGCCGAGGTGTGAAACCCTGACGACGTTTAATCATGGGTTAGGGAAAAACTTTACCCTCGTTACTGCCTGAGTGAAAAATTAAAACGATTTCACCATTTCGTAGCTCGAGGTGTGTGAACTACATGACTTATAGTATCTAACCTACGAGATCCTGAGGTAGAACAAAAGAGGAAACATTTTTACGAAAGGTAGGACTCACCTTGAGAGTACAAAAATCATCGTTGTTTTCATTGATAAAGCTTCAGAGATTTTGAAACCATAGATGGAAAAATACGAAAACCATCTTTCGATTTTGAGCGTTAAAAAATGAAATTTGTGATGGGATAGAAAACAAAGGCGGCTCCAACACCATCCTTTTAGAATCTTGCAGAATTTGAGTAGACAGATTCATTGCATTCAGTTACCAGAAGTACAATATGATAGATTAATTAGTTGTAGTAGTACTTCATGATAGTACAGTAACATATGAGTCAAAATTATGGACATTTGTGTAACAGAGTATTGAATAGTATGGAAAAATATGGATGTGAAATCATCTTTTCTAAATGGGGAAATTGAAGAAGAAGCCTACATTGAACAATTGGTTCCTAGAACATGGTTCTCTAGACTAGATAAATATCCATAGCAAGCAGGGTTCAAAAAATGAAGTGTAGACAACAAAATCTAGATCAAGGTAACTCAAGATGGTATTTTATTAATTGAAGTTTATATTGATGATATTATTTTTGGAAGTAATGATGATAGGTTAAGCTAGAAATTTGCAAAGGATATGCATAATGAATTTGAAATGTCATTACTTGGAGAACTATCTTTCTTTATGGGTCTTCAGATATGTCAAAGAAACCAAGGAATTTGTATTTCTCAAACTAAGTATATCATAGAAATGCTAAAGAAGTTCGAAATGGAATATTGAAAACCAGTTACCACTCATATGAAAACTAGTTGCAAGTTGAGAAAATATGATGATTCAAAGTCTACAGACTAGAGGCAATACAGGTCAATAACTTGTAGCTTACTATATGTGACAACATCTAGACCAGATGTAATGCAGGCAATTGGACAGGTGACACGATTTCAAGAAGAACCAAAGGAATCACATGTCATAGCAGTGAAGAGGATTTTTAGATATCTCAAAGGAACATAAGAGTTTGGATTATGGTATCCAAAAAGAAATGATATATCACTTATTGGCTACATAGATGCAGATTGGGAAGGTTGCATTGATGACCGATGAAGCACCAATGGAGCATCATTCTTCTTGGGTGAGTGTTTAGTATCATGGCTAAGAAAGAAACAATCATCAGTATCCTTATCTACAGCCGAATCATTGTATATTGTAGCAAAAAAATGTTGTACATGGGTTCTATGGATGAAACAAACTCTGATAGATATACAGGTTGAGTATGATGAACCCATTCCAATCTATTGTGATAATACAAGCGTCATCCGTTTCTCAAAGAACCCAGTGATGCACTCCAAGACGAAACACATTCCAATCAAGTATAACTTTCTATGGGAATGGGTTGCAGAGAAGAACATCAGAGTTGAATATGTGGGCACAAAATAAATCATGAAAAACATCTTTACAAAACTGCTTCCACGAGAAGCCTTTGAGTATCTTCACTAGAGACTCGAAGTAATTTCTACTCCAAAATGAATTTTTTTGAATGCTTATCTTATATGTCTTAGATTTACACGAGGAAGCAACATAGAGAGGATAGTTCAGTTTGGGAGATTAGTTTCAAGAAGATTTCATTTAGGGAGAGTATCCCCAAGGACAGTTTAGTTAGGGGGAGCAGCCCTGGATGGAAATATACCTTTTCCATTGATGACAAAGGGGGAGAGATTTATCATATGTAGATCACCGAGGCATGGTCCCAGAGGGAGCGATGGTCACAAGGGGAGAATGAGTGACATGAATTTAGTATTTCATCAGAGTGTTTCCATCAATTCCAAAGGGGGAGATTTTTTATTAATTGAATTGGTTGTCATTGATGTTAACCCTTGAAGAAAGTCTGGTAGAGAATTTTGGTAGCACAATGATTTGGGTAATGGACCCAAGTTTGTTTGATGGATAATGGTATGAGTTTTGATGTATTTACAAGTAAGACTATTCTCGATGGATAGTACATGTCATTCCATTTTCGGTGGTATGTGGAATGTCACATAACTCCTCACGGTTAGAGAGTTATGGCCCTATGAAGTTGGAGAACCCTCATGAGTCATCCAGATGCCCTAAAAGGTCAAATTAGTCAAAATGGTTGCAAAGAAGAAATTATTTATATAATAAAGTGAAGTGATTATTTTACTATCAGTCAAAGTGGATACAAAATAAATTATTTAAATAATAAAGTTAATGGATAAATTACTAAGTGGACAAGTGGTTAGAAGTGGGTTATCCCTAAAATAAGGAAAGTGGGTTAAGATGGTTAGAAGGTAATTTAAATAATAAAGTGAAGTGATGAGTGTAATATAAGTCAAAGTGGATACAAAAGAAATTATTTAAATAATAATGTTAGTGGAGAAATTACTAATTGGACAAGTGGTTAGAAGTGGGTTAGCCCTAAAATAAGAAAAGTGGGTTAAGATGGTTAGAAGGTAACCCCTTGAGGGAGCTACATGAAAGTATAAATAAGAGGCAAGAGTCTCTCATTTTTAATTATATTTGAGAATATTGAATATCTACAAGTGACTGAGGTAACCAAATGATATATAAGTTGAATTTCAGAGGGAAGGTGAAGTAAAGAAGGCCAAAATTCAAGGAAGGATAAATTCTTTTGATGATGTTTTCTAAGGTATGTTATTTATAGGTCATCTCACCATTTTTGCAACAAATTGTTTTCTAGAATTATTCAGACCGTGAAATTGGGAGGTCATTGAGGAAACATATCCAAGTAGTTGTGATACCAATTTCAGCTTGTGGGTCATTTCATTTTTGGAATTACACTCTGTGGAAAATAGGGTTTGTGGCTAGTCCCGAAACTAGTCTAAAATGGGTGTCTCGGGTAAAAATGTCATAACTTATTCATAATAGATCCAAATTCAGTAAGCAAAATGTATTGGTTAGAGTACAGTCTGTAGTATTATTTGTACAATTTTCAGATCCATACAACAAATATTTTGTGAGGGGGCACGCTCTACAAGTTCTCTCTATAGAATAAGCCAGAATTCAATAAGGTATGCCATTTTTGCTATAACTGGTCTTCTGAGAGGATGCAAGTAGTGAGACCTGGAGGAATTTCATAAAAGAAACTAAAGAACATTGTGTATTATTTTCATATCATTATTCATTACAGGTACATAATTATGAATATTCCAAGTTAGGGTTGTTGACTAATCCAAAATTAGTCATGTGAAACTAAAGTAAAGTTTGATCAAAATGATAGTCTCTTGTTGTTAATGTTAAGGAAGGTTTGCAAGTATGTGATCATATACACCAGGTCTATTATAGAGTTACAAATCAGATTTGGATGATGAAATTGATGAGGGGTTTTGGTTGAGGTACATATTGGGTACATGGTTGAGACAAGTAGTTGATGAGTTGGCACATACATTAGGTGTATAGTTCATGATGTTGGTACATCTTGATCAGTCATAGTTTATGTGTATTTGCTACATGATTGATACATATTTGGTGCATGGTTGATTCATTCATTGATGGTACAGGTTGAGGTACAGGTTGGTGCATGGTTGATGGACTTTTTTATAGTACAGGTTGATTACAGCTTGTTTGGGCAGGTTATTGTGACAGGTTATTTGTATAGGTTTGGTGCATGGTTGATGCATTTGTTTATGGTTTAGGTTGAGGTACAATTTTATGTATGGTACATTTTGGCACAAGTTATTGATACAAGTTGTTACAGGTTGATTACAGGTTGATTAGTACTGGTTTACAACAATATATCTCACAATCATAGTTTGACGGTGGTTCCATTATTCTACTTCTACATCAGGGAGGTTGGATGGGGAAAGGATAGGTGGTTGTAGACACCTTAATGTTGTATCCGGAGAACATAGGGGGTTTTAGCCTCCTTTTGGTTGAATCTAGAGAATTGGGGAGTTGGAGCTTCCCTCAGGTTGTATCCTGAGAAACTAGGGGGTTGTAACCTTCTTTTCATTGTAGCTAGAGAATTTCGGAGTTGGAGCTTTCTTCACATTGTAGCCTAAGAAACTAGGGGGTTGGCGCCTCCTTCCAGTTTCAATTGGAAAACAAAGGAAGTTGGTGCTTCCAATGAATGTAATTATTAAATACATATAAGAAAAATCATTTTGTGGTTTTCTCCCGCTTTGGGTTTCCACGTAAAAACATTGGTGTACTGTGTATATGTATGATTTCTCATTTGTTCATTGTTTATTTAATCAACAACTATTGGATGATAATTCTGCATTGATATAAAATTTTCATTTTAAAGTAAAAAATGATTAAATTTCTTTATTATTGATTCACCCCCCCTCTCAGTAATCCAACAAGGACCTAAGGCCTATGTTTCCTCTCTCTATCATGTCCAAGGACCCAAGACCCATACCCAATGCTCAAAATATCCCAATGATTTTCATATTCCCATTTGAAGGACAAAAATCCCATCAAGAGGTCATCAGTGTTGGTTTGAGGTGTCATTAATGTACCTTGAGCCCTAGAAGCTACTTAAAACCTTGAGAAGCATGGTGTGGTGGTTTGAGGCATTTTTTTTGGCCCTAGATGCCTAGAATATTTGTATTTAAAATAACGCTTGGATTCCCCCCTTGACCATATCAAGGCCTTGAGACCCATACCTAATGCTCAAAACCTTGTGAGGGCACGAATATTCTTTCTTAGAGGCCAAGGATACCCTCCATAAGTCATGTGTGGTGCCTCAATTCATTGTTCATAGCTCTATATGCCTTAAATATATATTTATGACCTAAGGCATGACCATCTTCCCTAAATCATTTCTAGGGCCCCGGGACACATACCTACTTCATAAAACCACCTAGTAGAAATATCATCCCTAACCATAGGACATGATACCATGAGGAGGCCATGTGTAGTTGTTTGAGGCATCCTTCTTGGCCTTGGATGGATAGAATATTCCTTTAGGGCCTAAGGTTCATATTTCCTCCCATAACCATGTGTAGGGCCCTAAGACCCATACCTAGTGTTCAAAAATGCTAATGGTTCCTATATACCTAGTTAGAGGCAAAGGATTCCCTCTAGAGGTAATTTATGGTAATTCAACGTGTCATTCTTGGCCCCAAAATTCCAAAAGCTTCCTTTAGGGTATAACTCTTGGTTTTTTCTCCATTACAATATCCAAGGCCCATAACCTCACATTTAATGTTCAAAAACTCATAATTTTGATTATCCCTTTCCAGAGACCACAAGTACCCTAGAAAGTTTTTTGTGATGGTTAAACATTTTGTTCCTATCCCGAGATGAATAGAAAATTTCTTTAGGACCTATGTCCTAGATTTCCTCCCTCAATCATTTCCAAGGGCCCAAGGCCCATACCCATTGCTCAACACATATTAATAATTCCCATACCCCCATTTGAAGGCCAAAGATCCCCTCAAGACGTCATCTATGGTGGTTGGAGGTGTCATTCATGACCCTCAAGCCCTAGAAATTTCCTACAAACTTGAGAGGTCATGTGTGGTGGTTTCAGGCATCATGTTTGTCCTTGGATGCCTATAATATTTTCACTTCAGATAAGGCTTAGGTTCCCCCTCTAACCCATATCAAGGCCTTAAGACCTATAGAAATTTCTAAAAACCTTGTGAGGGCACTAAAATCCTTTCTTATGGCCAAGGATACCCTCGAAAGGTCATGTGTGTTGTTTAGAGGTATTGTTCATGGATTTGGATAAATCAAATATTTCTTTAGTACCTAAGGCATGTACTTATTCCCTATATTGTTTCTAGGGCCCTCTGACACATACTTACTACTCAAAACTACCTAGTGTCACCAACATCCCCAATCATAGTCCAAGGATACCTTCAAGAGACAAAGTGTGGTTTATTGAGGCATCATTCTTGGCCCTGGATGGTTAAAATATTTCTTTAGGACCGAAGGCTCATGTTTCCTCCCTTGAACATGTTCAGGGCCCTGAGACCTATACCTAGTGCTAAAAAATGATAATGGTACCTATATATCTATTTAGAGACAAAGTATGTCCTCAAGAGGTCATTTATGGTTCTTCAAGGTATCATTATTGGCCTCAAAAGCCTAGAATATTCCTTTATGGGTCAACTCTTAGGTTTTTTCTTTTAACCATATCCTCTTTCCAAAGAATCATATTTAATGTTCAAAAAATCATAATGTTGACTATCCTCACATGGAGACTAAGGATAATATAGAAAGGTCCTTTGTGGTGGTTCAATATTTCATTGTTGGCCCTAGATGCATAGAATTTATTTTTAGGACCTAAGGCCTCGATTTCCTATCTCGATCATGCACAAGTACCCAATATCCATACCTCATGCTAAAAATATCCTAACGATACCCATATGTTATAGCATCAATTTCCAACCTTGAAGCATTGACAATATTATTAGCCTAATTGCTATCTTGTTTACAAACTCTTATTCCCCATACATCCTTGAGACCTTCCTAAAAAACAATTTTTTGAAGATGTTCGTTCCTCACAGTTATGGTACTCGCGTACATGCGGACCACCAAAGGGGAATTCTTGTTAATGTCAAAAAATGCTTAAAAAAATATAATTGTTCATAATTAAAGGTGATTTATGGGTTTGATTACTTTACTAACTCCTTTTACCCATACTCAATATTATCTAACCAACTAGAGACCACATAAAAGGAGCATTCATCCAAAGAGAAAGGTAATGACAAGTAATGGTTATTTTCACACATTAAGAAAACCTTTGTTTGGCTAATCCTGTGAAGTATCTAAACCCTTATACATCCCTATTGCTACTAGTTTGACCTGGAAACCCTTGTTTCCAACCCCTCTTTTTTATCATCAACCTATCTTGCCAATAGTTTCCCCCTATATTCTTTTTGGAACTATGGTAGAACATAAGTCAATAACATCATGTATAACAAGAGTAAGGGTGGAGAAATCTGGGATATTTATCATTAGAGAAACATCGTCCAGGTCAGGTATAAAGTTGTAACTATCTTAACTACTTAATAAAATAGAAACTCTTTCCTTCAAAATATGTTGTGTTTTCAATGTTTTGATTGAAATATTTTTGCATATATTTCGTAGAATACTAGTTGCTTAGATTTTACTAATATATTTCATTAGACTAACATGTAGTTATTAGTATAACTACCTCTTTGTAAAGTATTTCATATTCAAGATTTTTGTAGGTTGCAGAGAAACTGTTGGAAATGAGAAAAAATACTACGGTAATCGGGAATGACATCAACCACATGAATCTAGGTGATTCAATCTTTCTTTTCCATCCAACAGTTGTTTATTTGTTCTGAAATTAGTTATTATATATTTGTTACATGTTTTGGTTGTGATTTTGTTTTTATATATGGTCATTGGTACGTTGCAGAACAAACCACTATTATAGGGGATTTTCCCCAAAAGCACCATATCCCCACTTGAAGGGAAAATATCCCCTCAAGGGATAATATAGGATGGATTGAGGAGTCATTCATGACCCTTGAATCCAATAAGATACCTAAAACATCAAGATATTGGGTGTGGTGGTTTGAGGCATCCTATTTGGCCCTAGATATCTAGAATATTTTTACTTCATATAAGGCTTGGGCTCCCCACCTTGGCCGTATTAAGGCCTTAAGATCCATACTTAATTCTCAAAACCTTTTGAGGGAACTAACATTCTTTCTTATATGGAAATGATACCCTGGAGAGGTCATGTGTGGTGCTACAAGGAATTGTTCATGGCTTTGCATGCCTCAAATATTTCTTTAAGACCTAAGATATGGCCTTCTTCCCTATACAATTGCCATGGTCCTCGGATAGATACTTACTACTCAAAACCACCTATTGGTACCAACATCCCAAATCATAGGCCAAGTATACCCACAAGGGGCCATGTGTTCTTGTTTGAAGCAGCCTTCTTGTCTATGGATGGATAGAAGCTTCCTTTATGTCCTAAGGTTCATGCTTCCTCCCTTGACCATGTCCAAGCACCTAGGACCCATGTTTGAGGTGGTGTTAGGGACCTAAACTTCCTAACCCCTCTCATAGGTAGAATAATATTTTTTTCAATGCAATAAAGGAAGGCATTAGTAAATAAGGAATATATAATAATGTGAACAAGTCAAATGTAAGAAGACTTAATAGAAGCTTCTTCTTTCAGAAATATCTTCCTCTAGAATGTTCTTTAGAATATAGGATTAGTATAAATAAGAGTATAAGGAATGGTAAAGTCTTGTCTTGAGAATTATTGCAATAGAATTCTACTTTGCTAGAGGTTGTCCCCTCAAAGAGGAAAGTGAACTTGGAGTTATATCAATATAAGTATCATTGTTGGTGTTTTTATTCTTTATATTTTGTTTTTTCATTGGTGTTTTTATTCTTTATATTGTTTTTTTTCATTGGTATTTGCTGAAATATTATGTTTATATTTATTATATTACATATAGTAACTTAAAAGTGGTATCAAATATCTTTCCTGTAAAGAAAGTGTGGGAATGCTTTTCCAGGGTATAGACATGTACTACAGGTGTCTTTAAAGCACAATTATATGCCACTCAATGGGTAAAATTGTGGTTGGGGAAGACTACACACAGGAAAATACATACGATGCCATGGGGTTACTTGAAACAAATGTTTCACCTTGTTGGAAACTATTGTAACTCCTATTGGTACCCTTTCGAGTAATACCACATCATAAAAAATATTTACATGGCCATCACTCCCACATACCATTGGGTATATCGGGAGTCCCCTACATCTCTTGAAGCCAACTCTACATCAGTCGATCGACCACCTTACTACTATACTGACTTCAATAATAGTTCTTAGGAATATACTCTCTGGTACCTGGGTAATTAGGTAGTATATCTAAGGGTACACTTGAGCCTCCTTGGTTGGTTCCTAGAGATATTGGGCCAAGTACTACTATTCGACCCCACACTTACATCATAGAGATATATCACAAGGGAAAACCATGTATGTAGGAACCATGAAAATGCTAACCCTTGGGAATGGAACATAAGAAAAAGAAACATAAGGGATATCTCACCACACAACCCTAACTCTTGCATCTAGGTTGTGAAATTCCTACACAAATTTCCCTGTTAACAATTTGAGTATTTCATCACTGCAATATTCTTCAGGTTGGAGTATAAATCCATAGGAGTATTTTTTTTTTTAAAGAGTACAATGGTCCTGCAAACACTCTTATTTGGAAACTATCCCATTGGATTCCTCTATATTGATCACAGTGGTACCCATCACTTCTAATCCTCTTTTTTCTGTGGACCCACCAACCCTTCCTGACACCCTTATTTTGAACCTATCCCATTGACATCCTCTCTTTTCACTAATCTTCATGGTTCCCTTCACTAGTAACCCATTTTTTCTGTGGACCTACTAGCCCCAGTCACTCCCCAATGTCCCACACACACAACCAATAATTTGATAGCCACATCATTGCCTTGGACAAAGATAAACAATAAACCAAGAAATATATATATGGCCTTAATTCCAGTGTTGCTTCCATCAATTCTCTACTCCACCAACTTGACACCATTGATACCATCAATTCCCGACTCACCGACCTATAAGAACTTCTAATAACAATGAAAAAATTGACAACAATGTTTAACCAATCCTAAGATCTTATCTCTTATGCACCACCTTTTAACCTGAAAGGCACTAAATCCTTCAATTCCACACCCTTTCATTCCAAACACTTTCAATGTGAATTGTTTCTTCACAAATTCTAGGTGAACAAATTTAATGTCTCATATCCCATGGGCCGGGTCACTCAAATGGAACATTATTTCTCTTTGCATGGAATCACTAATGAAAATGCCAAACTTCATTACAATTTCCTTTATCTAGATCCTAAAATATGGCAATGGTATCCATGTCATAAAAATTCACATCGAGGGTATGTTACTTGGACACAGTTTTTGGTCGAACTTTATGATCGACTTTACACCAATACACACCATTTGGGCCATTTGACCAAGTTGAAAAAGTCTGGAACAATGGAGGAATTAATTTCCACCTTTGAGAACTTGGATTTTAGAATGGGGGGCATATCATATGCCTTCTTCATATAATTCATTTGGTCCTAGAATGGAGGGAATATCATATGCCTTATTTATATCATATTTCCACTAAATATGAGTGCAGGTCCTAATGGCTCACCTAAAAACTTGGTTGGTGTTAGAAAACAGATCGTGGATCAATAAAATAAAAACAAATGCGGAAATAAAACACATAAGATATGCAATACAATAGAGACACAGATATATGTGGTTCACCCAGTAAGGGCTATGTTCACCAGAGAAATTGCTAGGTCCTTCCTTTTTATTATCCAACAAATGAAGGGATACAACCGAAAGCACACATGTTGTAACTTGTTCTTCTTTCTCTCACAGTCTCCTCGCTCGTAATACAATATTCAAAATGATACATAACCACAATACAATTCCCTCATAAAGAGGGTTTCCTTCTAGGGAAAAAAACCCTAACATATCTTCTATCATCGGATTTGTGAACTTATAATGAAGGGTCCATATTTACTATGAAATTACAATACACATTTACAAGGAAAATTTTCCTTCTTGGGCTTTTCCCTCGAACCCCAGCCGAGGACCATCTTTCCCCTACACCCCAAAGATGGCGAAATCCCTCCCTGCGTGGAGGGGTGTACAGTCTTCATGGGGTAAAAACATGGCTGAAAACAAAAGACCTATGAAACATGCTGATAATTAGGCTCCACAACCAACAATATCCCACTTGGAGATTGATCACAACAACTCCATTATTTTTGTACCTGCTTGACTATACTCCACATTGGACTTGGAAAAAATTCCATCTTCACCTTCATTCTTGAAGACCAACTGAAACTAAGCATAAATTCAATTTCTCCCTGGTTACTTCCTTTGTTAACATGTCTTCAAGATTCTGGCTCGTATGTATCTTTTCCCACTTCAAATGTCCATCTTCCAAGATATATTGTATGAAATGATACCTGAGTTGTATATTCTTAGTATTCTAATGGAAGTTTGATTTCTTTCCAAGATGAATGGCACTCTCATTGTCACAATACAACCTTCTATTCTCATTCTTCTTTCCCAATTCCTCCATAAACCTTTGTAACTAAATCATATCTTTACTATCCTCTATAGCAGCAACATACTCTACATCTATTGTTGAAAGTGCAACAACTTTTTGCAGTTTCAAAATCCAACTTTCTGTTGACATTCCACCTACAGTAAAAACATACCTCATGGTGCTCCTCCTACTATGTTTATCATCTACCATATATGAATCAACATATCCATGTAGAATAGTGTCTGAACCTCCAAAACATAATGCATGAGTAACAGTACCTTTCAAATACATGAGAATCCACTTTACTTCCTCGCAATGTTCTCTACCTGGATTGTTCATATTCCTACTCACAACTCCCACTGCATGTGAAATATCTGGTCTTCTACAAACCATCACATACATCAAGCTGCCAACTGATGATGAATAAGGGACCTTGGACATGTATTATATCTCCTCTTGTGTCTTGGGAAACATTTCTTTGGTTAATTTGAAATGGCTATCCAAAGGTGTACTAACTAGTTTTTCATTTTGCATTTTAAACCTCTCCAACACCTTCTCTATGTGCTCACCCTCAGACAATGTCAATTTGCGATTTTTCCTATCTCTTTTTTTTCTCATACCAATGATTTTCTTTGCAACACCCAAATCGTTCATTGCAAATGAATTAGATAATTTATTCTTGACCACATTTATATCTTGCATATTAGAACCTACAACAAGCATTTCATCTACATACAATAGCAAGATAATATAACTTCCATTTTCTAGTCTTTTAAAATAAACACAGTGATCATAATGACATCTATTGTAACCTTGTTCTATCATAAACCTATCAAACTTCAAATACCACTGTCTTGGAGCTTGATTTAAGCCATACAAGCTCTTCTTCAACCCGCACACCATTTTTTTCTTCCCTTTGACCTCATACCCCTATGGTTGTTTCATTTAAATCTATTCCTCCAAATCCCCATGGAGAAAACTTGTTTTTACATCTAATTGTTCAAGATGTAAATATTTTATTGCCACAAGACTTAAAATATTCCTAATTGAAGTCATTTTAACAACATGAGAAAAATTTTCATCAAAATATGTACCTTTCTTTTGTGCAAACCCCTTTACAACAAGTCTAGCCTTGTACCTATTTTTTCCTCCATCTTCTTCCTTCAACCTATAAACCATTTATTCTGCAATTTTTTTTTTCCTACAGGAAACTGAACCAAGTCCCAAGTCTGTTTACTTACCAAGGAATCCATTTCCTCTTTCATGACTTTCTCCCACTTTGTTTTAGTGTCTACCAACATTTCCTCTTCATAACATTCTAGTTCACCAGAATCAGTCAACAATAAATAATACAATGAAGGAGAGTATCGTTTAGCGGGTCTACCTAACCTGGTAGATATTTTAACAACACTTGTAGGAGTTTTAGGTACCTGTTACTCCTATTGTTGTACATTTTGATTTTTTGGTACCTTTGGAATTTCTTTTTCAGTGATATCATCAAGCACTGTGTATTCTAGTTTTTCTTTTTCTTGTATCTTTCCCTGCAATTGATCTTTGTACATGACCTTCTCATTGAATATGACATATCTACTTGTAATTATTTTATGATTTTCATAATCCTATAAGCAATAACCAAAATCATTAACAATGTATCCAATAAAGGTACACTTCTTGGATTTTTCCTCAAGCTTTGTTCTATTTTATTTATCAATATGGACAAATGCTTCACAATCAAAATTCCTCAAAAAAAATAGTTTACCTTTTTACCTGTCCATGCCTCCTCTAGAATTCCACCATTCAAAGAGCTTGAAGGTCCCCTGTTTGTTAAGTAAACAACAATATATACAACATCTGCCTAGAACTATAAGGGAAAACTAGCATGCAATCACATACTCATGGAGCACTCTATATTTCCTAGTCTGGATTTGGATCTTCCCTTCCTGTAATTCCCGCAGTTCCCTGATCCCTTTCCTATATCCTTTTGTCTTCTCCTTTTCTACATGTTTAACAAATTACCTGATGTCTCACATGTTCTTTTCCATCACATTTCCTCTCTAAGGATAACAACAACAACATCATCAAATTTTAAAGTTCTTGAACCAAAGACAGAGTTACTTACAACCATGACCAAGCTGTTCTAGCTTTATGGCAATGAGAAGAAGATTAGAATAGCCATGACCTCATCATCAAAGTCCACTTTTACATAAATTAGTTGATTAGTAACCGTATTAAATTCATTTAAATGATTTGCAACAAACCCGCCTTCTAACATCTTCATATTAAATAATGTCTTTATTAGAAATACCTTATTGGATGTTGAGGGTTTTTCATATAACTTATAAAATGAATCCATCATCTCCTTCACTGTCTTTTCTTTCAAAATATTGAAATCCATCGATGTTTCTTGGCTCAACAATATCGTTCCTAGTTCCTTTCTATCGATAACCTTCCATTCTTCATCCTTCATGGTTGTTGACTTCTTTGCTATTCTTCCTAATGGTAGGAATGTATCCTTGTGATATAAATAATATTCCATATGCATCTTCCATAATTGGTAGTTTTGGCCATTAAATTTATTAACCATAAATTTTCCATCTTACGCCATTGCTCCCAATCGAACTAGGAACCCTCTTTCCATGGGATTTGCCTTTTTCTCTGATACCAGTTGTTAGAAAATAGGATCGTAGAGAAATAAAAAAAAATGTGGAAATAAAACATAAAAGATACACAATAAAATAGAGATACATATATACTTGTTTCACTAAGTGTGGGCTACGTCCACCAGAGAAATTGCTAGGTCCTTGATTTGTATTATCCAACAAATGAAGGGATACAACCTACATCACACCCACTGTAAATTCCTCATCTTTCTCTCAAAGTCTCCTCTCTCAAAATATAATATTTGTAATGATACACAACCACAATAAAATTCCCTCATAAAAGAGGGTTTCCTTCTAGGGTAAAAATCCCTAACATAACTTCTATCGTCATATATGTGACCTTATAATGAACAGTCCAGATTTACTATGAAACTACAATATACATTTATAAGGAAATTTTTCCTTCTAGGGCCCGCTTTCCCCCAAACCCCATAGGGGGGGAAATCCCCCCCTGCAATCCTTCCATGGAGCGATGTACAATCTTCATGGGGTATAAAAATGGTTGCAAATAAAGACCTATGAAACATGAAGATAATAAAGCTCCACAACCAACAGATAGAAGCTACTAAATGTACCAAGGAAGGACAACAAGTCATGTCTTCCCATAATAGAAAAGCCTCTTCTATTCCTTGCCTTGGACCCCCCAATCCTACCCCTCATGCCACTCCTCTCAATATCCAAAAATTAACTAGGGTAAAAATGGTTGAATGCCAACACAAGGGCCTTTTCTATAATTGTGATGATAAATAGTTTCCAGGGCAAAAGTGTAAAGAATAAAATATTTTTATGGCCATCTCTGAAAATGTTTCTAATGGGGATTTTGATGTTTCTCCCATTTAATAAATACACCAAGAAGATTATCCTACTCCACCCTCTAATCCTCTGAAATTTGAACCATTAATTTTATTGAATTCCCTCACTAGCTTCCCTTCTCCCCAAACCCTCAAGTTA
Organism: Picea mariana; assembly: GCA_032191745.1. Classification (NCBI taxonomy): domain Eukaryota; kingdom Viridiplantae; phylum Streptophyta; class Pinopsida; order Pinales; family Pinaceae; genus Picea; species Picea mariana. Next base: position 25,493 of record JASDQU011103764.1, read on the forward strand.
ATTGGCTAGATTAAGCATATGAAAGTTATCCTCCTATTTTACAATGGAAACACCCATAATTTTATTCATTGCCACATTTACTAAGAAATCAAACACTATATATATTCACTCAACAAGTTTTAGATCATGATCAACAATGGAAGTTCCATTGAATGTGGGGGTCATTGTTGAAATGTACGCCTACAAATCGGTCAATTCTACCTGAAATCTCATATGTTTTCTATTGACATGGGTGGTTGTGACATTGTTCTTGGTGTTGAATGGTTATGAACTCTCATCCCTATCACCATGGATTTTAAGGAATTAATTATGATAGGAGGTCCAACAATATAAGTTCCAAGGCATTACAATAGGCTCCATCAGCAGTTCCTATTGCATTGAAAGGGTACTCAAAAAAGGTCATTCTAGCATTATTTCCCAAGTCCATTCCATTCAAGTAGTTGATACAACCTTTATGCATGTCTACCTCCAAGCTATACTCTCCCAACACCAAGCTATTTTTAACACTCCCAATGAACTTCCCCCTTCCCATGGCATCCATGATCATTCCATTCCTCTAGTATTGGGAGGTTTTCCTCCCAATTTTTTCCTTTATCATCATCCCTTTTCCCAAAAAAATATAAATTGAGAAAATTGTTATATAGTTGCTAGAAGCGGGTGTTATATGTCCTAGTATCAACCTGTATTCTTCCTTTGTCGTCATGGTACTAAATAAAGAAGGAACTTGGGGCATGTGTCATGATTTTTCATTCCCTAGAAAAACTCACAATTAAAGACAAATTCTCCATTCCTTTCATTGATGACCTTTTGGATGAGTTGAGTGGTGCTCAATACTTTACCAAACTTGACCTTAGTTTTTCCTACCACCAAATACGTATGAAATAATATTACATTCCCAAGACTACCTTTTGAACTCACGAGGGTCACTATGAGTTATTGGTCATTCCCTTTGGCCTGTGTAATTCCCCTTCCACTTTTCAAAGTCTCATGAATCATTTCTTTCATCCTTTCCTCCATCATTTTTTCTTATTTTTCTTTGATGATATTCTCATCTATAGTAAAACTTGACAAGCCTATCTCACCCATGTGTATCAAGTTCTACATCTAGTATTTAAGCACAAACTTTTTATCAAACATTCTAATTGTGCTTTTGGAGCCTCTGAAGTTGACTACTTGGGTCATATTATTGGCAATAATGGTGTATGGGTGGAACCTAGGAATATTGAAGCTATGAAGTATTGGCCGCTCCCTAAAATGCTTAAAAGTTTGCATGGTTTTCTAGGTTTAATGGGATATTATTTCAATCTTGTTCATAATTATGGAAAAGTTGTAGCCCCTCTCATTACGCTCCTTAAAACTAATGCTTTTAATTGGACTCTAACAGTTGATCAATGCTTCCACACCTTGAAAGAGGTTATGTGCACAACTCTTTTCCTAGCACTACTGGACTGCACCAAGACTTTTGTTTGGAATGTGATGCTTTAGGGAAAGGAATTGGTGCAATCCTCATGTAATATGGCATACCTTTGGATTTCACTAGAAAACAAATTTTGGAGCGAAATTTGGGTCAATCAACATATGAAAAAAAGATGTTGGATATTTTGCATGCAATGGATCTCTATCGTCCTTATCTATTGGAGTAACGCTTCCAAATTAAAATTGATCATCGGAACCTCAAGTATTTTCTTCAATAAACAATTTCATCCCCAGAGAAACAAAAATGGGTTCAACCAAGTTGTTTGGATATGATTATGAGATGATTTACAAGAAGGGAAAATAAAATTTTGTTGGTGATGATGTTTCAAGGAAATATAAATAATAAGGGTCCCTCTTTTCCCACTCTATCATTTTCACATATTGGATTCAATCCATTCACTAAGAATGGTTCCACTACCCCAAAATTTCTAGATTGATCCAAAATTTGCAACAAGATTCTCAAATTTCTCCAGGATACTCTTTGAACAATGAAGAGCTTCACTATAAAGGTCATTTGTATTTAGGCAAATAATCAAACAGGACATCCACACCTTTGTGGTTGAATGTGATACATGTCAATGCGATCAGGGAAAAATAGTCAAATCTCTACGAACACTCCAACCACTCATGATTCCACCTACTATTTGTAAGGATATTTATATGGACTTGGTTGTTGGCTTACCTAAATTGGGAAATAAGTCATTCATCGTGGTGGTAGTCAATCATATTTCCAAATATTCTCATTTTTGTGCTCTTCAATGCCCATTCACCACATCTATAGTGGCTCAACATTTTATGGATAAAATCTTCAAAATTCATGATATGTCTCATTCTATTTTCTTCGACCATGATCCAACTTCCACCAACAATTTTTGGAAAAAAAATTTCAGGCTCCAAGGAATCTAATCACATCTCAGTAGTGGTTATCATCCCCAAACTCATGGACAAACTGAATTTGTTAACATGGTTTTAGAAACATATTTGTGATGTTATGCATACAATCAACAAACTTAGTGGGCTTAGTGGTTACACCTCATGGAATGGTGGTGCAAGAAATCTTACGGCCATACTAGCACTCAATTGACTCCCTTTGAAGCAGTTTATGGGGAAAAGACACCATCAATTCTCTCATACATGCTAGGTGTTTCAAATGTTGAGGAGATCGACAAAAATATTACAGTTTGCAAGCCCATTCTCCATACCCTCAAAGAAAATTTGGCCATGGCACATAATCAGATGAATAAAAAGAAGATTAGGGTCATTTAGAATGCCAATTTTCTGAAGGGGACTAGGGGTTTCTTTGTTTACAACTTCATAAGAAAAAATCACTCAAATTTTCACATTCTCAGAAACTCGCCCCCAAGTTTTATGGTGGTTCTACAATTTTCAAGCGAGTGGGGCTTGTGTCTTACCTATTAGCTCTTCCCGGTCACTCTAATATCCATCCTATTTTTCATGTCTCATGCTTAAAGAAAGTGATTGGAACTAAGTGTCARACTCAAACTAGTTTCCATGAGTTGGATGAATAAGGATCCATTTGATTGAAGCCATAAGAAGTTTTGTACCATTGCGAGCATCATCTGTGTTAGTGCACCATCAAGGAATTTTCAATTCAGTGGAATGATACATAACCAAAAGACGCCACCTGGGAGATGGATACCWTTATGAAACCATTTCCTTGTCTCAAGCCTTGAGGAAAATGATTTTTTTCAAAGGGGAGGACATGTTAGGGACCTAAACTCTTGTTGAGGGGTCTAAATTCCTTTTGAATCAACAACATGAATCAATCCTAGAGATAAGTCCCAATTAGACTCGTCTCTGTTTGAAGTACCGATATTCTTTGGATTGATAGTCTGGCAAGTTTCTATGGTCTTTAAATGTCTTTTCCAAAATTTTCCCTCTCTAACGATGTATCTCTTTTTTGGGGATTTTGTTCTTTATTATTCAAACATTCTAGAAATATAAACAACTTAAAATGACTAAATTGGAATAAAAAATAGACACGAGGTAACCCTTTGTCAATGGTATGTCAAACAATATATGTGTCTAATCAACACTAGCAAATAATACTATCATTAACCAATCGACAAATATTACTAGAAAGAGAAAGGGGGAAATAGTTAAGCATAAATCACATGTATAATGAGTACCAGAACTAATTCTGCATTTACTTATGCATGAAATATAAATAAAACACCATCGAATTTAATCCAACATTCATTTATAAATCAAAATCTATAACGTCCCCTTCGTTATGTCTATGAATAGTGAAGTACAATAGGAAAATTTGTTTTTCTTTTTAACAAATAAGAAATTAGCAACATCACCTAATTCATATCAATGCAAAAACACCTGACATCATAACTAAGGTGACACATGATCAGAATATAAACAAACTCTACAATATCATTGCGGAACGAAATTTCAAACTATAATGCCAACCAATCTCATCATAGTATCACCAATAACAATAATTTTGCTGAATATAAAACTGCTTTCTATTTCACCATTAAAATCATACCGTTTCCACTCGCCCGCTTCGGAGACGTCCCTCGCGTTGTGCTGCTTCCCTCGCTCCGTTCCACGTCCCGCTTGCCGACCGTAGAAATCTCACCGGTACCTCCCAGCCAACGCTAGGGGTACTCTTCTTCCCCCTTAGCCCCCCGAGCCACAAAGGGGCCACACAAGAACCAGAGATAGAATAGCATCTTAGCTCGCCTCCACGGCTGAGCTACCACTCCAAACACAGCTGAGATATACCCAACTCCTCACAAGCAACTCGTCAAGCCACAATTCGGTAGCGTAACGTTACGCTAACCGTNATAAAACTGCTTTCTATTTCACCATTAAAATCATACCGTTTCCACTCGCCCGCTTCGGAGACGTCCCTCGCGTTGTGCTGCTTCCCTCGCTCCGTTCCACCTCCCGCTTGCCGACCGTAGAAATCTCACCGGTACCTCCCAGCCAACGCTAGGGGTAATCTTCTTCCCCCTTAGCCCCCCGAGCCACAAAGGGGCCACACAAGAACCAGAGATAGAATAGCATCTTAGCTCGCCTCCACGGCTGAGCTACCACTCCAAACACAGCTGAGATATACCCAACTCCTCACAAGAAACTCGTCAAGCCACAATTCGGTAGCGTAACGTTACGCTAACCGTTCATCCCCTTCTTCCTTCCTTTCCCCTCCTTTTATAGAATTTTGAGACTGACCTAATTCATAAATCATTAATTAATTAATTTTTAATGACTA